>BMAC01000779.1:49472-87187 GCA_014905375.1 Phtheirospermum japonicum
TCTACATGAGGTAAACCTATTGAAAACGAGGGTATCTCATTTTCATCCATTTCAGCCTGCCCTTCAATCCCAACTATCTTTCGACTTGCTTGTAAAACAACTGACCATTTGTGATCAGAAGGATCTTCAACATAAAACACTTGTTCCGCTTGCGATGCAAGTATAAACGGATCATTTGTGTAACCTCCACGACTGAAATCCACTAAAGTGAAGCCCATCTCATCATGTTTAACACCCCGGCGATTATCAATCCATTTACAACGGAAAAGAGCAAACTTGAATTCTATATAATCTAGCTCCCATATTTCCTCGATTCAACCATAATATGGCATATGAGTAAGAACAGGGTTATTATCTGATGTGCTAGAATAATCTATCGATGATGCCACTAGTGTTACTCCACTATTCTGCATTACAGATTTTTCGTCCTGGCGAGAAGTGTAGAATGTATAACCATTGATGTCATATCCTTCATATGAATAAATTGGTGTTTTCGGCCCGTAAGCTAACCATTTCAAGTCAGATCCCACAATGTCAGACAAGTCAGAGTTTTGTGAGAAAATCAAATCCTTAAACCACGTTGCAAATGTTGCATTATGTTCACGTGCCAACCATACCTCACCTCTCGTCGGATTATGAGATTTCAGAAGATTTTGATGTTTTTGTATATATGGATGGATAATTTGTAAATGTTGCAGCACAAGAAGATGGGCTTTACTTTGTAAATGATCTTCCACATTTTTCATCTTCTTTCTTCCAAGTGTACCAACACCTTGCAATCTTCCTTCGTGTTTAGACTTGGGAAGTCCTAAGTGATCAACATTCTTCAAGTAAGGAGTGCAAAATTCCAAAACTTCTTCGTCGATTACTCCTCTAATAATGCTTCCTTCGGGGCGCCCACGATTTTTCACTTTAGACTTCAAGCTTCCCATATGTCTTTCAAATGGCCACATATATCGTAAAAATACTGGACCACATACTTTGATTTCCCCTACCAAGTGCACAACAAGATGTACCATAATGTCAAAAAATGACGGTGGAAAATACATCTCCAATTGACAAAGCGTAACAACAACTTGACGTTGCAACTCATCAAGTTTCTCCGGATGAATCACCTTGCTGCATATAACATTAAAAAAAAAGCACAGTCTCATTATTGCATGTCTCACATTTTTAGGAAGAATCCCTAGGATAGCAACCGGAAGAAGATGTTGCATCAAAATATGGCAGTCATGAGACTTCATACCAACTAATTTTGAATCCTTCAACGACACAAAATTCTTGATGTTTGAACAATAGCCTGAAGGGACCTTTATTCTATACAAACAATCACAAAAAACTCTCTTCTCWGATTTCGTCAAAGTAAAGCATGCAGGAGGTAAATAATATCCTCTATCCCGTTTTTGTGGTGCCAACTCCATTCGCATCTGTAAATGCTCGGACATGTCTTTTCGAATGTTGAGACCATCTTTGGATTTTCCAGGAATGTTTAGAAGTGTTCCAATAATAGCGTCACAAACATTTTTCTCGATATGCATCACATCTAGACAATGTCTAACAGTTAAATCCTTCCAATAAGGGAGTTCCCAGAAAATAGATTTTTTTTTCCACAATCTATTTTTCGTCGGTTTGTACGGTTTTCCAAAAACCGTATTCAAGTCTTTCACTTTCTCGTACACCTGAAAACCACTTAATGGTAAACGTGGAACCCTAAGCTCAGTACGACCATTGAAAGGTATTTTTAATCTGCGATAACGGTGGCTAATGGGAAGAAACCTTCTAAAATCCGGGAAGACGTTTTTTTTGCAGTTTGGCAAGCGAAGATCAACTGTATCCTCTTCACATATCGGGCAAGCTTTGGAACCTTTCGTTGGATAATCAGATAGGTTTCCATATGCGGGGAAATCATTAATGGTGCAATACAACATAGCACGCAACTGGAAGTTTGTTTTGGTGTTCACATCATAAGTAGATACACCTTCGCTAAAAAGCAATTTCAAATCATCGATAAGTGGAGCAAGATAAACATCGATATCGTTGCCCGGCTGCTTTGGACCAGAAATTAGAAGAGAAAGCATAATGTACTTGCGTTTCATCGACAYCCACGGTGGCAAGTTATAAATTYTCAATAAAACTGYCCAAGTGCTATGTTGACTACTTAGAGTGCRGTGTGGATTCATACCATCTGTGCATAAGCCAAGTCGCAAATTTCTAGGCTCATTTCCAAATTCTGGGTATTTCAGATCGATTTGCTTCCACTGTGGAGCATCGGCCACATGTCTCAAAACCCCATCTTTTTTTCGATCTTCAGCGTGCCATAACAAAAGTTTCGAATCTTTTGCATTTGAAAATAACCTTCTGAACCTAGGTATTATCGGAAGATACCACAGAACCTTCGCTGGTATTCGATTATTTCCACTTTCAGTGACACCGGATGCATTTATTTTTTTCTTGTACCGTGAAAGATGGCATCTTGGACATTCATCCAAATCTTCATACGCCTTACGATACAAGATACAATCATTCGGGCATGCATGAATTTTTTGAAGTTCTGTTCCCATAGGGCACATTAGTCTTCTAGCTTCATAGTTCGTTGAAGGAAGTGTGTTCCCAGGAAACATTTCTTGAAGACCTTCCAATAATTCTGTGAAACTCGCATTAGTCCATCCATGCTTCACCTTCATGTGAAATAATTTCAATACGGCAGATAACTTGGAGAATGTTGAATTTGGACACAAGGGAAGCTTAGCCGCATCCATCAAACTTTCATATGCTTTCGGTTGATAGTTGAAATTTTCTTGAACATCGGTCACCAAATCATTGGTTCGATCATCTTCAAATGTGTCGCTTTCACTGTCATCCGCATGGTTCGAAGCATCTTCATTAGTGTTCGCAATTTCATTTGCCTTCCTCTTCAAATTTGCAGAATATGCTTGTTGAGAAGCATTAGCATCGCCTTCTATAGAAACCTCTCCATGAAGTGTCCAAACATACTAATTATCTCTGAATCCTCGTTCGAACAAATGTGCATAGATTTTGTACACATCGGCTTCCTTACTCATGTTGCGGCAAACTGAACATGGGCACAAAATTCTATCATCTCCTTGTTGTTTTTGATACGCAACGGCTTTTGCAATGAATTCCCTCACTCCTGCCAAATATGTGGTAGTGTTGCGGAGCCCGTACATCCAACTTCGATCCATCACTAAATAAGATTTTGAGTCATAGAGGAATGATGTAGGTAGACAAGTAAGAAAGAGAGAAATGACAAGTGGAGTTATCTCATTAAAGTCAGATTTTCAATTATGTAGATAACAACTTCGTTATTATACCAGAGTGGGGATAGGAACATGATAACTAATCTGCAAGCCCTTTCAAAGATAGGACAACCACAAGCAGTCATATTATATGCTTCCACGTGCTCTATATTTTGTTTCTACAAATGATATAGACATTGTGGTATGTTTTTTTTTTAGGTAATCAATGGCATTTCCTAAGAGCACACAGTGCCGAGTCAAAGACTTTATGGAATCCTTAAAAGTTGCCCAATCAGCAACATTATATGCTTTTAGATGAAACACATTACCCGTAAGATCAGGCCAGTGATTAAAATAATTTATTATTATTCATGTTTTTCCAGATTTTTTAATATTATATTTTTAATATTTTTATTACAGATTAAAAAATTAATATTTATTAAATAATTTTCAATTTATTATCTTCTTATACTTAAATAACTTTTACTTTTTATTTTGTTGTAAAGTTTTTCAATTTTTTTTAGTATCCAAAGTAATTTCTTATACTTAAATTTCTTTTTCTTTATATATTTCTGCTTGCGTAGGTGGTCGTTCAATGTTCATAATAGCAAATCAGGACTTCAGTACAAATACAATCACTAGAACTCATAAACACGCAATGGCAAGAAAACATCACTATTCAGAATCCACAAAAGACTTACCAGTTAATAACAGAGTGTTAAAACTCAAATTTATTTTTTTTTAAAAAAACAAAAAAAAAACTCCATGTTTCTTTTTGATTAGTGCATTGCTCTGTTATTTTTGTTAATTTTACAGTTGAGATTTCTTTTACTCTCAACCTTTTATCTTTGATGTTTTATTTGGTGTTGAGATGATGTGACTTCTTCCATGTGCTTAATTTTTTGGCACTGCTAAAAAAAAAAAGAGTTTACTGGTAAGGAATTAGAAAATCTAATTAATGATGCATTTTGTCTTTTGATATTCTTCAGAATTGGTCAGGACTAAAGTACATTGCTTTTCATTTAGGGCATTGACTAAAGATTATAAGCATGAAAGTATTACTCTATCGTAGCTTCTGAACAGAATTTCAAAGCTTTTCAATTTTTATAAAGAAACTTGAATTACAATGTGTTTCATTTTTAATGACATCTCTAGTTGCATAGATTATTGCAACAAGTTCAAGCACCAAGTTAAGTGTACAAGGACTTAGGACAACATGCAGCAATCATAAGAGTCTTGATTTGGGTTCTGATATTTATTTCCTATCAGCACCATCCATGAAAGTAATATACAAAATCCACCCCTTAAGTTTAGCCTAATTACAAAAAAAAAACAAAAAAAAAACAAAAAATATAAAAGTTGTCGTTTGAGCTTCATATATCACACAAATACCTCTCTCGGGGTTTCAATTTGTAAAATAAAAACAAATATTGAGCATTCAATTTGTAAAATAGAAACAAATATGAAGCAGGTAATTGTGTTTCTGAAAGATGATTGCTTTTTTTCCTTTCCTTTTTTCTTTTTTAATTAATCACCATCTAGGAAAAGACTTCAAGCTACTATATTGTATCATTGATTGATTCAGAGTAAGAAATATATATATATATATATATATATATATATATATAAAATTATAATATTATGTTTGCGACGAATAACAATTACATTCTTAAGGGACGTTTATGCAAGTTTTATAATCATGAAAGGTAAAACAAAAGTCAACTTTATTTCTCCTAGAACAAGATTTTAAATTACATGTTGCTTCATTCTAAAATTTAGCGTATTATATACTGTGCAGGGCATGAACATTGTGCACGCAACAGCATTAGTGAAACAGTACGTGAACTATTCACCATTCGAGAAGTTTGGAAATAGTAATTAATGTTCATATCCAAAGTACGTAATGTTATTTATATACCAATTAAAACATTGTTGAACTTTTTTTATTTCTAGGATTTCAAATTGATGTTTTTAAGACCTTGTAATAATAAATAAATAAATAAATAAAAGAAGAAAAAAATAAACCCAAAAACATTTAACTGTCTACATAAGGACTAAAACGGCAGTAACCACAGTATAAATAAGATGGAAAGAACCTTTTGGGAATAAACATGTTTCTGAAAAGGTTTCTTTTCGCAATTCAAAAAAGAACTTTTTGAGAAAAATGGTTATTCTGGCTTCATTTCCCTTTTTTCTTTTTTTACAATATTTTAAATCTGAACAGATATTACAAAAACCTCAAAGAAATTCAGTAAATTCAAAAATTTTTCTTGCAAATTCTTCCAATTCCAATACAATTAATTACACACGGTATAGGCAAAATTACAAATATTTTGTCACACATCTGCATTTATTCACATAATACATAATTCCTTGGAAATAATTTCAACAATTATCTATTATATTCCCGTAATTAAATGCATGAAAATCCAGTAGTTTTGAAAGAAAAAAAAAACTTTCTTCTTTCCTATTTTCACCTATTTAAAAAGTCCAATAATTTGTACTTAAAACAAGCCCCTTTAAAAGATATGCTAAACAGCTTTCTTGTAGATATAAATACTGGGTGGTATAACTTATCCTTGTCATTAAATTTGAATTAATACATAAAAATTAGTACCTGTCTCAGGAAATAASTAGTACTCAAAATTATAAACTTTCAAGTGAAAGTGCACTTATCATGCAAGAAAACTTCTATCAGAAATTGCAAAGAGAGGGAGAGACAGAACTCTTCTCAGAGACAAGAGCATGTCCCGTGCGCAAACAGGTACATGTTAATATAAAGATATTAAGGACGAAGACAACAAATTCAAAGAAACCCTTAACAATYATGCTAAGGYWCTGCTAAGCCTCTACGAWGCAGCCCATGTGAGGATTCATGGAGAAGAAATCTTAGACGAGGCTTTGGCCTTTACCGTCCATCACCTGAAGCGTATGGTACAACAATTAGAGTCTCCACTTCAAGACCAAGTGAAGCAAGCTCTGGAGCATCCCCTCTATAGGGGTATTCCAAGAATAGAAACCCGTTATTACATTTCCTTGTACGAAAAGGACAGCTCAATGAATGAACTACTTCTTAAACGATGGGAGAGGCCGCGAAGCATAAAGAACTCCCGAGACTGTCGTTAGACAGTAAAGCAAGTTCCATGAAGCGTTCAAGACCGAATTTTCTCAGGCATATGGAAAACGAGTATTCCGGCCACAACCGGACATCCAGCGTTGTAGTAAAGCTAATGGGTCTTTAAAATTTCCCAGAATACCATTTGCACCGATGAAAATAGGACCCAAAATTCAACAAGAACGGAATATTCAGTCCGTGTCATCACAATAACATTTTTATCAAAGAATCACCGGACATATCGAGTCTCGACAAGCTTATAATCAGGCCAACAGTGGACTTGCATCTCACTTATATAACAATAGTTTGAAATCTACGGGATTTTTTCTCGGTTATAGTAATTACATTGCCTAAATGTACTCTGTGAATTCGTTCATATTGGGCCCTTTCATTATTTATTCAGAGGGACATCCGGATGTTATTCAGGATGGAGCGGCATCCGCAGAGGCATATCAGAATGACCTTGCTTATCTCAAGAGAAAGGTTGTTGACTTCTTTGAGATTTAATTAGTTATCTTAATCATATAAGTTCTCGATTGAGTAACGCCGATTTGGGGTTGTTTCATCTCAGGCAAACACATTCAGCAAACACATCTCAGGCAAACACATTTAGCAAACACATTCAGCAAACATATCTCAGGCCTAAAATCTGGTCATTGTCCTCTTTGAAATTAGACATTCAGCAAACACATTAAATAACAAATAACTAAACCCTAATTTAATTACAACAAAAATAAATTAAATCAAGTTAAAATCTATTAAATAATTTCAAACCAAAAAAAATATATATATGAAACACATACCTTGCAACGGTGGAAAAGGACGGCAGCAGCGAGGTTGGAGATAGTCTGCCGGAGGACGGGCGCGGCGACCGGCAGCGCAGCGGCTTCAGGCAGCGGTGGATGCGGAGGCAGAGCTTCAAAATTTCAACATAAATTTCAGCTTCGACTTCAAGGCTAACAAAATTCGAGGGCCAATTTTTTTCAAGGAAGACGCGGAATAATACAAAGGGCTGACAAAATTCGAGGGCCAAATTCGATTTCCCGGCTATTTTTCAATCTAATTTGGGGCCGGGCAATTTTGATATTCATAGATTATAGGCGATGGTTGGGAGAAGAAGCGCGGCCAAAAAGGGATTATAGGCGACGGTTGGGATTAAGAAGCGCGGCCAAAAAGGCCGAACTTATAAGCGACGGTTCACCGAATAAGCGCGGCCCGAAACCYGTTTTTTGTGGCGCTCTATAGGTGGCGGTTTCTTAAAGAACCGCCACCCGGTGTATTTTTGGCGACGGTTCCCTCGTGAACCGCTGCCCGATTCTTTTTTTTGGTGTCGGTTTCAAAATAAACCGCGACTTATAATATTATTGGTGGCGGTTGGAATGAAATAACCGCCACCCGGACTCGCTGTTTTTTTTAATTATTCATAAGTGACGGTTCTTTTCTAAAAACCATCACTTATGCACCTTTTGCGGCGGTTTCTTGTTGAACCGTCACTTATGGACCGCCTCTAAATGACTTTTTTCCACTAGTGACAGTCGATCACCGTTGCACCTCGGCGCCCTTTTCCCACATATGTGCCAAACTCACTCAGCACAATAAGGCAACAATCAAGCACCGTCTCATACCAGTGCCTAGTGTCCGTCCGTGAGTTGATCCCGCTCGACACTTATCATATCCACATTCGAGTACCGTCGCATCCCGGCACCCTTTGCCCGTACATGTGCCGAACCCGCTCGGAACATTACCCATGTTTTAGGCATTGTTGCATCCCGACACCCTGTTTCCGTCGTTGACGCATCCCGTGCGCGCCAACTCGAGTCACCCGGCTAGGCTGGCAAGTCACCCTATAATAGTAGGTTAGTGGCAAGGTCAAGGCGTTGGAGGATTTGGGTTGGGGTTAGGAGAAATGAAATGGTGGTTGAGGCATGTATCTTAGTTTTCTAACTATGACCATGGATTTAAAAATATATAAGAACTAGTAGTGAGAAGATAAAAAAAGAGGGTGCCGTAGCCAACCAAGTATAAATTTTTCCAAAATTGCAAAAAAGACATAAGTTTTATAACATTATGCGAAATGAATCGCGGGGTATTTTTGTTAACTGAAAAACTATATCGTTGCACAACAACTGCTCCACTACAAACAATTGAAGTTTTTTCGCCGAGCTCGTTCCAGCCATATCACATGTTTTTTCTATATGCTGACCGAATTTATCGGACCAATCCCGAAAGTGTTTTTGATTCTTCTTTCACCTCCTACGCAAATTTCTTGAACTCAAACTATTTCAATTCTTTGTACTTATTTCCTTTTGCCCCAGTCTTTTTATAAATACCGGATTTGAATGATTGGGATTATTGAGTTGTATCAATTACAACAGTTGTCATATGATGTGACATGACATCAAATATTCAGGTCGGCATGATGGTTGCTTGGAACGGAACTAGGTCAGTAAAATAAGGGAAGTGACCTCCTTAAAAGATTTGTTGAGCTCTCATATGCTTAAAGTACATCGATTGTCCTTAAGTTCGATCGGTTATAGGGGAGGTAAGCTTTTATGCCTATAATGAGGTGAACATGTTCAATGCGCATTGAAGGGATGGTGTTATGGGAAGGTTCACGGTTTATGATTTCTTATGGTAACTTAGCAAAATAACTAGATTTCTAATTATTAAGGTAACTTAGCATAAGGACGAGAATCCTAATTCTAAGTCTGTGGGTTTATTATGGAATTAAAGAGTAAATAGAAGATTGAACCCCAGATTGGGGAACATGTCTCTTACCATATCTTATCTATATAAAGAGGACCCAAGCCTCAATTCTAAATAACTTGCTTCTACGCATATTTCATATACAAGAGCTCTTGCTTTAACACAATTAAACGGATATTGAGTTAAGAATCGAAGTACCCAGTCCGGGGTTGTATGGCTTAGGTTTTGTTTCACAGGCCACTCATGTTCAAGAAGGCATTTCGAGGAGCCGCGAACTCTTTCTTGGTGAACTAAAGTATTTTATCGCATCAAGTGGTGCCTTCTGTGGAAATACGAGGCACATCAAGTCCTTGAGCGAAAAATGTGATAACCATACAAAAACAATCATGAAAGGGAGAAACGTAATGCCAGGAGTTTTAGATTTCATAGAGCCAGAGAAAGACAAAGATCTAGGAAATGTGATGCCCCCTGAAGGCGTCCAAATACCACCGAAGGTCACAGATGAGCAGGTGTCCGGAAAACACAAAGATCGGATATGGGAGGTGAAAAGAGCAAAGAGGTTGAAGGGATAAACGACCCGCCAAGCACGGCGCAACAAATAAGGGTTAATTTAGGCACTAAGGAGTGGGAGGATTTTTCTGAAACATCACGCCTGCAACATCAAAAAAGGGTTGCTCCGAAAAATCATCAACACAATATCATTGGATAGTCTAGAAATGATTTTGGTACAAGGGTACGACAACGAAGAGGAAGAAGAAGAGCCAACATTAAAAGGTGGTATGGATGAGGAGTATATATCAGAGTGACCCACGCCAGCCTAAAGTAAAAGAATGATGGAAGAAGGATCATGGATCCCGGAACAGATGTGAGCTGTAAAGAGAGGGCAAGCTTATAGGAGGCAATCACCATCAGCGGAGGGTCTGGAAGAGGAAGCGGTGGTAGAGATACCTAGTGAGCCAAGTGTGGGGATGATCTACAGGGATAACTTGGGATGAAGGAGAGTTGGAGTAGATTATGATGAAGATAATGCGCCACCGACCTCAAGGGATATGTGTGATATGCAAGAAGCACCAAGAACCTTGCTAAAACATGTCGTGGTAACAAGGTATCAAGAATATAGGGGACACCCATTCTCAGTGGAGATATTGCGAGTAGGCCTACCTCGAGGGTATAAAGGATTGGATTTTTACTATGATGGGTTATCAAGCCCAATTTGACATATCTAGAGTTTCAAGAACGAGGTGACGTTGTGGTAGTACATGGATGTCGTAGCATGTAGAGCGTTTCTATCTACTCTATGGAGACATGCACAATACTAGTTCCATCAGATCACCCCAAGGAGGATTACCACCTTTCAAGCATTAAAGTTAGCTTTTCTGATGCACTTTGCTAGCACCAGGATTCATACAAAAATGTTCATGTCACTGTTCGCCATAGTGTGGAGACTTGGAGAATATTTAAAGAAGTATGTGGCTAGGTTTACCCGGGCTAGTTCAAAGGTTCTTATAATGACAGATGAGTTGAAGGCTTGTGCACTGACACAGGAACTAAGATTAAGGGGACTGAGAACCTCACTGGCCAAGCGACCTTCTTTTACCTATGAATAGGTGTTGGATCGAAGCATCAAATACATTAATGTAGAAGAGGCCAAATAGGAAGGGCAAATACATTTTTATCGAGAATTTGAATACTTATAGAAACCACCAGCAAGGAGTCCTGAACCAATGAGAGAATTGTGGCGACAACCATGATCATTCACAATGACAATCAAGGAAAGGGAAATTATAAACTTAAAGGGTGAAAAAAGGTATTGGGAAGAAAACTTAGATAATCTCACCTTCTTAACAATATCGAAAGCTAGGGTTTTTGAGATCATGAAAAAATAGATGCCCAACACCATTAGATGGCCTGAAGATTATACGGAGATACCTACCAATCAGAAATCCTTATTTCTCTGTAGGTTTCACAACGACTATGGACATTCCATGAATATGTGTAATAACTTAAAGGAGGAGATAGAGAGGCTAATTGAAGAAGGACACCACCTCGTCCAGTAGGTCCTCCACTAGTGCAAGTAGAGAGGTAAAGGGGGAAAGGAGAACAAGTAAGGCAAGAAAACAATGTGAATGCCAGTAACCCAGGGTGGCAGATAATTATGACCTCTAGGGGACCAACGATTGGGGACTCAAATAGCGAAAGGAAATAACACATAAAAGCAGCTCAACCTTGACCTTTTGAGGTCGCCGCAATAAATATATAACCCCCGCCCACTGGACCAGTCATTTGTTTTAATTTAATGGAGAGACGTGGACTGTAGGTTGAGCATAGTTATGCATTGGTGATTCATGTGGAGGTGGCTGGATACGATTTGGGGAGGTTATTCGTGGACAATGGAAGCTCAGTGAACGTTATTTATCACAATGGCCTGGAGAAGATGAACCACAAAGTGGAGGCAAACTAGTACATACGACACTATACGACTTCAACATAACTCAGGTCATTACAGAGGGAGAGATAGTCTTACTAGTAGCCTTGGGGACATAAGAGCTGCAGATGGAGAAGAAGTTAAGGTTTTTAGTGATCAAGGCCACATCGGCCTATAATATTATATTAGGGCGACCTGCCCATAAGTTTCAAGCGGTCACATCCACTTATCATATGAGCATAAAATTAACTGTTGGGGGTAAGGTCGGTGAAGTGGTTATGGATCAGTAGGCCACACGGTCTTATTAGCAGATGACGGTGAGGAAGGGGATAACTGAAGGAAAAAGAGAATGAAACGGAGGATCTCGGGAAGAAGTAATTAGTGCTAAATGGGTGAAGGAAGGAGACCTTATGAGGATCTTATGGAGATAAAATTAGGAGGTGATATGAAAATGTACAAACCAAGGATACAGGCGGAGGGTATAATAGAGGTGGTTTCAGATAACCAAAGTGTTAGAAGGAGCTTATGAAATGATGGTCAAGGCAAGGCAAGCAAGAGGAGTGGGAGCACTTGATGAAATACCACGTCTAACTCGAGGGAGGTATACGATAATATTTTATTTTATGTTTTATTCCTATAATTATGGTTTTGGCTTGACGTTTGTTTAGGTTGGAGAAGGTTTTATGGTTTAATGGATGGTATATGGTTTATGGATATGGTTTTATGGTGATAGTATGGCCCAATGCTTGTTGATGTCGAAGATTGTTTAGTAGATGGTATGGTGTATGGATATGGTTGTATGGTTATGGTATGGCATCGTTTGTTTAAGTCTGATTCGTACCTTTTTGTTACGCTTTTGTACATATTTTTAGTCATGTTTGAGTCTTTTTAACATATTTTTCAGGTTAAGAGTAAGCTATTTTGCATTCTTTGGCTTTTTGCTTAACTTTTCAACTTTTTAATCAATAATTGGACCTTTTGGACCATTTCTCCTATTTCTCTCTTTCAGCTAAATCACTTGACAAACCCGGGAGATGAAGACAAAGGAATCGGCACTTGAAAGAGCCAAATGAACACTTGTCCGATCGGATAAAGCGAATGACCGAACGGATTGACCTTCAAAACACGCATCGATTGTATAGGTGCTATGTCCAATCGGACAAGAAGACAGAAACATTTATCCGACCGGACTCATGGACAATTCGATCGGAAATATACGTTACCAACGCAGACTTTCGGGATTCATCAGTTACGAAATGTCTTTTGAGCCTTTAAAACTCAGAAAACCTCAGTGGAAACATATCTTCTCATTCCTAGACTGGATCCTATACCATTGGAAGAGAGAATTGACAACTTTCTCTACCTTTGACTTAGAGCCCTTACAGAAAAAATCTGCAGAAGTTCGATTGGTTCATGATATCCGCTTGAGTTGGAGGTTCGTGACAAGCTTCCAGAATTCAGTGAGGTTCATGTCATCTCCGGAATAGCTGGAGTTAGCAAGAATTCATCGTAGAATCGTGATAGAATTTTCTCAGAATTTAGTAAACTCTAAACCTTGATCTTGTTAATTAGTTTGGGTTTAATGTTAGATAATGATCTTGTGATATTATGTTTGGATATTTCGATTGAATCGTTTATGACTAAATTCTTGTGAACGATTTAGTGAAGATTTATTTTGCGTTAACTAGTTGATTCGTGTTATTGTGATTTGGATGTTTTGTTATGGTTTGTTCTTGGTGAATTCATATTTAGTATTTGATGAAATTTTCACTTGGTGGATCAGTCTTTATTTCGTAGTTGAATTCGTGAATTAATTAAACAACTCTTGCTAAGAGGTTGACACCCTCGTAGCAAGATTAGGTTCAAGTTTTGGTTTATTAGAATCATTCCTTTAGCTTAACTCGAATAATTGATAATTAAGTTTGCGAATTAGTTGCACAATTTCTATGAAGAGATTGACAACCTCGTAGAAAGAATAATTTCAAATCAAGTTTTTCTAAAATTAAGTTCTTTCAAAGTTTTCAAAACAAAAACCCCTTTAAAGGTGTGTTTAGAATTAGAACTTGTGTTTTTATTATAATAAACATCGTTGACTTCATATTTCCACTCCTCGAGAGAATAGATCCGGTGTAACTTTCTAGTCTACAAGTGACCCCGATCTCTTGCAGGTGAACTAACTTATTTTGAAACATAGACGCGCATGGTTTAACTTGGATTTAATTTTGAAACAAAAAAGTTCGGACCAAAATTTGACGCCATTACCGGGGAGTGGCAAAGGTGTTAACGAATTTTATTCGTGTTAAATTTTATGTTTGTTACATTCATTTTTATTTTTTTGTTTACTACTCGATGAGTTGATGTTATTTGTTGTTGATGCAAGGTTAAGAGGCCTAAGAGGTGAAATTACGCCGTTTATAGATAAATCGAACGAGTAGGAAGACCAAGACGACTTTTTCCTTTTCCTGACGAGAATAAATTCGAAGCAACTCAAGCCATCATTTCGAACAACCCACCTAAGGGCAGTTGAGGAAATGGAGGGAGAGGAGGAAGAAGAAATGGTCGAGGGAGAGGGAAAGACAATCACACCCTTCCTCACGATCAACCATATGGCATGCCACCTGAGGATGACATGCAAAATCAAAATCAAAATCCACAGAATGATATCCAAGATGAAGATGCACAGATATTTACTCAAATCGAAAATAAAGAGCACAATCATGACAAATAACTAAGAGGACACGAAGTCCTTGAACATGTTAATCATCTGGCGCAAAATAGGGTAACATAACCCCATGATGATCGCCGAGTTATGTGGCCAGAACAACCAGTCGATCGACCGCCACAACATTTCCAAAAATCGAGAGGAAGCCCGAGTCTTCAATGCCTGGGCAAATTAGAGATCCGAATACAATCATGTTGAAAATGGCGGGCCCCAGCCCCAAAATAACCAACAAAATCATTTTAAATTCGAGAACCGAGCACAAGGACCAAATTATTTCAGAAATGGAGAAACGAACTATTGTACCGTGTTTGGAAAAATGACGAGTACGACCAACCTTATGAAAATGAGCAACAAAATTCGAACGAAGGTTATGGTGGAGGAAGAAACTTTGGTGGACGAGTAAGTCTTGGTGGGGGTCGAGGACTTTGATTTCCAAACGAACGCCGACAAGGAGATCTCATATGTCCGACTATTGAACCGTATAGATTAGCTATAGTCTTAGGCCCCACGACCCGAGACTATGAATTGAAGTCTAACATTGTCAACCAATTGCCGACCTTCTATGACATGTCGAACGAGGACCCTCTTAATTTTATTCGAGAGTTTTACGCAGCGATGTCCAGAATTCCAGCATTTGGATTAAACGAGGATCAGCTCAGGATGAAGTGTTTTCCGAGTAGCTTGAAAGACAAATCCAAACAGTTGCTTCTATCGTTGTAACCCGATTCTTTGACTAATTGGAACATGGTATTCAATAAGTTCGTGAGCCGATTTTATTCAGCGCAATTAAGGGCCAAACTAAGGAGAGAAATCACCAGTTTCGAGCAAATGGAGAGTAAATCATTCCACGAAGGATGGGAATGCTACAAAAGACTTCTACAAGCATGCCCACATCATAAAAACAACCTCGAAACGGTCAACAATTATTTCCATGAAGGATTGTTGCCAAATTTTAAGCAACAAGTTGAGAACAAAGCCGGCGATTTTGGAGACTTAACCACGACGGAGGCATGGGATTTGTTCGAACTTTTGGGTG
The DNA here is from genome assembly GCA_014905375.1 of Phtheirospermum japonicum. NCBI lineage: Eukaryota > Viridiplantae > Streptophyta > Magnoliopsida > Lamiales > Orobanchaceae > Phtheirospermum > Phtheirospermum japonicum. The sequence continues at coordinate 64,734 of BMAC01000779.1, forward strand.
AAAAATCAAGGCAAATGAGTTCCAGACAAAGGAAAACTAGAGTGAACGAAGTACCGGCATCTAAAGAGGAGAGTAGTAAACTTGAGGAGCTCACAAAACAAGTTGCACTGTTGGTAGAAATGATGATGCGTGAGAAGAAAATGACACAACCATCACGCGAAACATGTGGGATTTGTGGGGCATTTAGACATGGAGCTAACGTGTGTGACGTGACGTTCGATGAAAACGAGTCGAAGAAGTGAACACCGTAAAAGAACTCCAACCCAACAACAAATTTGGTCAAAAGTTCACTAGAACTTACAACTCGTATAATCCAGTTCTCCGAGACCATCCAAACCTCAGGTACGGACCGGGGAGTCCCAATTACGTACCGGTGCCTAAACAAATGGACCCTCAATATCTGGAACCACCACCCTCGAGCAAAAGTCAAGAAGGACCGAACAATTACAATTCCTATCAGAACAAGGGCCAAGGCAATTATCAAAAACATATTCCGCAAAGGCAAAGTCAACCAGGCAAATAACAAGCTCCACTACCCCAAGATTCCGATGAAGAGTTGCGACTTTGGAGACAAAGGAAAGAGATTTAAACGTTACGTAATAAAGAAGAAACTCTTCGAACCATTGAGGAAAATAATCGAATGAAGAAGCAAATGGACAAGTTGGAGATGATGACAGGACAACTTTCTGCATCTGTAGTGAAACTTGGAGACGATCCCACCAAGCTTCCCAGTCAACTTGAGCAATCAATGGCCATACATGTGCTATGGGGAGTCAAGAAAGTCGATAATGGAATCGAAGTGACAGAAGGGGAGGATCATGATAACGAACGGATTTTGAAGGGAAAATCAGTCAAGGAAACCGATCAGACAGGGCAAAAATCCGATCGGACCAGAGGAAAGAAAGATTTGTCCAATCGGAAAGGGCAAAATTCCAATCGGACTGGAGGACAGAAAGATTTGTCCGATTGGAAAGGGCAAAAATCCGATCGGACTGGAGGACAGGAAGATTTGTCCGATTGGACAGGGCATATTTCCAATCGGACCAGAGGACAAGAGGATTTGTCCGATCAGACAAAGCAGAAATCCAATCAGACTAGAGGACAGAAGGAGAAGTTCGATCAGACTAGCGAAGGTATCAGGTCGGATATTATTTCTACACAGGAGAATTTCAGCATTCTCAAGCAGAAACAAATCATCCGAGACTCTGTACCATTTCTAAACTGACTCAAGCCAGCAAAAGAGAGCAAGAAATTCATGGAGCTCTACAACATGTTAAAGAACGTGAACGTAAACTTACCGCTGTTTGACATGATCAAGGCAATGCCGGGATACGTAAAATTTTTCAAAGAGCTAGCATCAAAGGAGAGAAAGCTTGAGGTAAATGAGAGAGTACTGTTGTCAAAAGAAGTGAGTGCAGTCTGCCATCAACCACTACCATCAAGAGTAAGTGATCCCGGGAGTTTTTGCATCACGACAACTCTCAGGGATGGACAAAAGGCTCGTGGAATGCTTGATTCAGGGGAAAGGATCAACTTGATGCCCTATGCCCTTTACAAATATTTTAACCTTGGAGAGATGAGACCGACGAGCTTAAGACTTCAGTTAGTCGACAACTCAGTGCGATATCCTCTGGGAGTAGTCGAAGACGTTTTAGCAGAAGTTGGCTCCTTAGTAATCCCCGTGGACTTCGTGATCTTAGATGTCAGAGAAATTATAAAACCAAGCAAGGAGAACACCATTCTTTTGGGTAGACCATTCATGGAAACATCACATACCTTGATCTACGTGGGCCAAGGAAAACCGACACTTTCAGTGTTTGATGAATCAGTCACGTTTTCGCTTAGAAACATTCAAAGCGTTCCTTCACATTTTATGGAACCTGACTGTTCTTATCTCGACTCAGTAGACCAATGCGTGAAAGAATTGTTCGGCATCGTACCTTTCGAGGAATGGAATGTTGAGGAAGACGATTTTGATACGGAGAGGGTGGTAAACCTATTTGAGATTGAAAAGGAGAACGTGAGCGAAACATCTATTCAACTCGTGTTAGAGCCTAAAGTGGAGTTGAAACCACTTTCGAACCACCTTAAGTATGTTTTTCTCGAAGCCAATGAGAGAAAACCCGTGATAATTTTCACGGAACTAACCAAGCATGAAGAAAAGGAATTAATCAAGGTACTTAAAAAGTATAAACAAGCAATTAGTTGGAGCTTCGGGGACATTAGAGGAATAAGTCCGGTGACATGCATGCATCGGATTGAGTTAGAAGAAGGAGCCAAACCAATAAGGGACGGGCAGAGATGTTTGAATCCTACGCTTCATGAGTTAGTCAAAAAGAAAACTTTCAAACTCATCGAAGAAGGAATTATCTACCCTGTATCAGATAGTGAGTGGGTCAGTCCAGTGCACGCCGTCCCGAAGAAAGGAGGCATAACGATTGTGGAAAATGACAAGGGAGAGATTCTTCCAACGTGCTTAACCACCGGGTGGCACATGTGCATTATTTACTGAAAACTAAATGCCGCAACAAGAAAGGATCACTTTCCACTTCCATTCGTGGATCAGTTGCTCGACAAACTGGAAGGACACGAATACTATTGCTTTTTAGATGGCCTTTTAGGCTATTATCAAATAGCGATAGCTCCGGAAGATCAAAATAAGACTAAATTTACGTGTGCTTTTGGCACGTATGCTTACCAGAGGATGCCATTCGTATTATGAAATGCACCAGCAACATTCCAGAGATGCATGCTCTCCATCTTCACCGAGTTCATTGACGACTTCCTCGAAGTCTTCATGGACAATTTTTCGGTATATGGCTCATCTTTTTCTCATTGTTTAAATAATTTATCTAGAGTTCTTGAACGATGTGTGGAGTCTTGTTTGACATTAAGTCGGGAGAAATCGAACCTTATGGTGAAAAGTGGGATTGTGCTTGGGCATGTTATGTCAAACAAGGGGTTGGAAGTTGATAAAGAGAAAATACATATTATTGAAACCCTTCCACCACCTAAAGATGGTAAGGGAATTAGAGGTTTTCTAGGTCACGCGGGATTTTATTGGCGTTTCATAAAAGATTTTTCTAAAACTTGCCACCCGTTGTGTAATTTGTTACATAAATATGTGCCTTTTGAGTTTGATGATAAATGTCTTGATGCTTTTAACGTATTGAAAAAAAAACTCACACAGGCACCGGTTGTTGTTGCACCTAATTGGTCACTACCATTTGAGATTATGTGTGACGCGTCTAACAACACAGTAGGGGCCGTTTTGGGGCAACAAGTTGATAAATTGATAAGGGTAATCTATTAAGCTAGATTCATGTTAAATAGTGCCCAACGCAATTATACCACCACTGGACGTGAACTCTTTGATGTAGTGTTTTCATTAAACAAGTTCCGTTCTTATATTTTTGGTTCAAAAGTAATTGTGCACACCGAACATGCGACTTTGCGCAACTTATTTGTTAAAATCCAAAGTAAACCAAGGTTGATTTGTTGGGTTCTCCTTTTGTAAGAATTCAACGTTGAAATAAAGGATAGAAAAGGATGTGAAAATGTGGTTGCCGATCATTTATCTTGCATGTTAGTAGATAATGAGTCTAGCAAACTTGATTTTGTCAATGCTATTTTTCCTTCTGAGGATGCTAACACTATTGAAAATATTAACGAGCCTTGGTATGCCGATTTTGTCAATTATCTTGCATACAATATTATCCCTAACCAACTTTCTACCAATAAAGGAAGAGGTTTTTGTCTAAATGCAGGAGTTTCTTTTGGGATGATCCATACCTGTATAAACGGTGCAAGGATGGACTTTATCGGAGGTGTATACTGGATGAAGAAGAAATTGATGTGTTGAGGTTTTATCATGACGAAGGAGGACATTTTGGAAGCTAAAAGAAAACATTCAAGGTCCACTAATCCAGTTTATATTGGCCTTCACTCTTCGCCGACGCACACCAATATTGCAAGACATGCGATAATTGTCAAAGATCGGGCACTATAGGGAAGAAGGACGCGATTCCTTTGGTTCCGAATCAAGTAATTGAAATCTTTGATGTATGGGGCATCGATTTTATGGGATCATTTCCAAGAAGTGGAGAATATGAGTACACACTCGTTAGAGTTGATTATGTGTCGAAATGGGTGGAAGCAATCCTAACCCGGAAGGCGAATTCTGAGATCGTTCTCAAGTTCTTACACAAGAACATTTTCAGCCATTTTGAAGTGCCAAGAGAAATCATAAGTGACAGAGGTAGACATTTCTGTAACCGTGCTTTCGATCGGTTGATGAGCAAGTATGGGGTGCGGAACAAAGTAGCGACCCCTTATCATCCACAAATGTCGGGAAAAGTGGAAACAAGCAATCGATAGGTTAAGGGTATTCTAGAGAAAACAGTGAAGCCAACCCGCAAAGATTGGGCAATGAAACTTGTTGATGCAATGTGGGCATATCGAACAGCCCACAAAACGGTCTGGGCATAAATCCTTTTCGATTGGTTTATGGAAAAGCTTGTCATCTTCCGGTTGAGTTGGCAAACAAAGCGGGATGGGCCATACGAATACTAAACATGAATGTGAACGAGGCTGGTAAATTTGGGAAATTGAAATTGAGCGAATTGGAGGAAATAAGAAACGACTCTTTTGAGATGGCGTGGGAAATCAAGCAAAGGATGAAAGATATGCACGAAAAGAAGCTTGTTCAAAGAGACTTAGAGGTAGGGAAACTAGACTTACTATTTAACTCACGTTTCAAACTTTTCTCAGGAAAACTCAAGTCAAAATGGAGTGGGCCATACTTGATTACGAGTATCAACAAATTTGGGGCTATCACTCTATACGACAAGAGAAGCAATTCCACATTCCAAGTTAATGGGCATCGAGTGAAGATATACCATGGGGGACCCATCCCCAAAACCGATCGTGAAGTCATGCTACTGAACGATCCACCTCAAGATTCTTGAACCAATACGAGGTAACGTCTAGCAAAGGATGTTAAAATTTGCACTTCTTGGGAGGTAACCCAAGTGTTCTTGTTCTATTTTTGATTTTGTACATATTTTTCTTTCTTATTAAAGTTTGGAGTAGAGATAGGGCTATTATTGGTGCTTTGAGATATGAAGAAAGCTTGAAACCAACCTCCAGCACAAGGCATTCGATCGGATGGATGTGGACAACCGGTCGGATCAAACCTACTGGACTGCCATCCGACCGGATAAAGATGATGACCGATCGGACATGCTGATTGCACACCATTTGATCGGACAATATACAATCTGATCGGACATTCCGGCGGAATCAGCTGATTTCGAAACAAAGATTTGGGAAGAATATCATGCAATGTAAGTTTAATTTTGTAAGGATTATGCTAAATACTGGCAAATCTTTAATCCCATTATTTTTGGAATTCAGGAAGAAACTAGGTATGTTTTCTCGTATTTTCTTTTCTCTTTGATTTTAAAAGATACTTAGGATTTCCTTCCTCTAAGCCCTTGAATATTGTAAAAATCCACCTCAATATTCTTGTTTTTCACAACAATCTCTTGTCTTCAAACAACCCATAGTTTTTAACTACCCCCTAAGAAAAGATGAACAACGAACCATCCCCCATATACTTTGGTTTGGATGGGTGAGTAGGAAAAAGTACGAAGACACTGTGGAGAAGTTAGAAGTTAAATTGGAGGAGCAAAGAGAGAAGATGAACGAGATGAGGGCTGGAATTTCCAACTATATCTGTGAAGAGATAGCACTCACGGAGGATATATCCACCCTACACAAGTACTTGGCAGAGGCAGACGACAAGATCATTGAACTTAAAGCCAAGATTGCTGCAATAGAGGCACATTTGAAGCAATATATATATGCAGGTCTCATGAAGAAATGTCTCTGAAGATGGTAGAATATGTTGTAGATGAACATAGCATTGATATTGACCCGGAAGGTCTTAAGAAAGTGAAGGTTTGAATGCTAAATGCAGACGACAAGTAATTGGCAGAGGCAGACGACAAGATCGTTGAACTTAAAGCCAAGATTGTTGCAATAGAGGCACATTTGAAGCAATATAGTACTAAATTGCTGAGTATGTATGTCACACTTGCTAAACCCCTAAATGATATATGCAGGTCTCATGAAGAAATGTCTCTGAAGATGATAGACTATGTTGTAGATGAACATAACATTGACATTGATCCGGAATGTCTTAAGAGAGTGAAGGTTTGAATGCTAAATGCCCAATTTTATAATCTTGATATTCTGTTTTCTTCGTTATTAGGTTGATTTCTAATATTTATACAACCTGAGACTCTCTCTTGAAACCATGTGCCTGTTGGAGATTGTTATTACTTATTTTGATGAGGATTTTAGTAATACTTTAATTAGGGAAATTATACTATCAGAATGTGAGTTTTGTACCTTCATCTTCCATGCTTTCGAACTTTAGATTAACTGTGCAGTGTTATTACATGAACTATGCAATTTCTTTCATCACTCTCTCTCTCTCTCTGCTATAACTGTTGTCTATTTAATGTCAGGAATTGATAATTGCTTCTGAGAGTGGTACATCAAGAGTAAGTAGTGCAGTGAATTAATGTTTTTGTCAGTGTGTCTCTTGATATTTTGTGGATAATATCCACTATCTTATTATTTCTCTAGCGTGTTTTATTACAAATGAATTTTACTTTTCATTGTTTAGAGCTCCAACTAAAAGCTTTTCACTGTGAACATGTTCTGATAAATTCATGAAATTATTTCAAATCACGTAGTGGCTTTGTTGTTACTTATCACTTTTTTATTCGACGTTTTTCTAAACTTAATTCTCTTTCCTTGATGCTTGTGGTGCCCTAGTCAATCACTTTTTCAGCCTCTGTAGGATCATTATTCTAGTTTCATTCTTCCCACATATTAGCAAGTGTGCTTCATTAAATACAACATAATTGCTTTAATAGCTTTAATTTTTATTGATGAATATCACAACTTGATGGTGCAGATTCATGCAAGAAACAAGGACACCGATTGACCTGAATGCATAAAGGTATTAACTATAGAAAACATGTTATATTAACTTCATGCTTCAATTATTATTATTATTATTATTTTGGTTATGCTGTGCATGAATCGAGATGCAGTAAACCTTGAGAAATCAGTTGCCGTTTCATTTGTTAAATTGGGTGTTTGCAGTTATTTATCCTGAACCTAGATCAGAATCTCAACATTGTTTATTTTGTTTATCAGAGCTTGGAATGGTTGAAGTACCTCTGAATCCTGATAGTTGGACATTTATTGTCTTCATGGTATATTCTTGAATAGAAAAAGGTAGCACATTAGTTTTATACCTTTACTGTATTACAATTGTCATAAACCAATCAATAGTAGAAGTTTGTAAGAAAGGTTATACATTCTAATGCACTTGTAATCAGTATTATATGTTTTCCATTAAGCACACTTGTTTTGTTATCAAAACTTGAGGTTCTTTTCTTTTTAAAACATAACTAGGTTGCTCAAATAACTTACGTCCAATTGCTCAAATGTCGACTCCAGGAAACAGAAAAGGATAAAGTCTGCTTTCGCAGATCGAAAATACATGGATGGGGCTTGTTTGCACGTAGGGACATCCTAGAAGGAGAAATGGTATTTTCATTTATCCAGTTCTTGTTGATCTATAGTAATTTGATCGTGGTCAGGTTGTCGAATATCATGGTGAGCAGGTCAGACGCAGTGTTGTAGATCTTAGACAAGCACGTTACCGAGTGAAGGGCAAAGACTGCTATGTGAGATTTTATTTTTTATTTCCCCCCTTTTTTTGTTTATCTTCATAAAACGTACAAACTTTGGCTATTGTAGGACAAATAATAGTCGAGCCTTTTATGTTTTCATTGTAATATAGTCCAAACTAAAGATAAAAGTCATAATTACCCTTGCATAATCAAGTGGGGATTAAATACTCAGGTGAGAATTCAGGGGTATTTTAGTTAGAATTTTAGGGTTTAAGTATAATCAGGTGAGAAAAATGATTAATATCAAGGAAATCTTCTGTTCAAGTTTGAGGCTACTAATCTTGTTTGTATGAGCAGAGACCTATGTTCTATTTTTCCGATTTCAGATTTCTTTTACTCTTTTTTAATAACAATTTTTTTAATTTCCCTTTACAAGTTATTTTTTGTTGTGAAGAATGAACTCATGGTTAAACTTTGTACTGCTCTTCTCCTCGATTTCAGGATACCGAGAAAAATGTAAGAAAAGAGGTGGACGATGCTATTGCAAAAGCTAAGGTTAGAACTTGCATATTGTCATGTCTTGTTGAAATGGATCTAGAACATATTATGAATTCTTTTTAGTTTTTAATCACGATTCATAGATTAGAATAACCATCTTATTTTTATTCTAACTACTAAAATGCTGTGAAAAGCGGATTAAAGACTGCATGGATTAAATTTATGTTTTATGTTTCTATTATCTGTATTATGTACGCATTGGATTAAATTTATGTTTTAGGATCCAATGTTTAATTTCCCGAGTAGAAATAGAGGTCCTCATGTTGTTTTTATTGTTTAATCGTAGAAAACCCACTGCATGTGATTTGTTGTGCATATGAATTAATATTAAAGGTGGATACTTCTCTTCTTCTTGGTTCAAATCTCTACTATCAGAAAGAAAATAATGTTCTATTTCTGTATCTTATTTATCCATTGAAACAGCTTAAGATGATGGTATTTATTTGCAGGTGGGGTTGCTGATCAATCACTTTGTATACAAAGCAGTTTCACGACTTAGTTTTGTTCCTCCCGAGTACTCGAGCCCTGTTTCTGTTCTTGACAAGGTAGTGTGCAAAGACGATTCACCTTCTCTTGTAAAGTATGTTGAAAAGACCTAGTTGGCTTCAGCAAATCAAATTTCTGAGCCTCTTTCAATTGCATTTTCATTTTTTATAGCGATTGAACTAAAATTTGGTATACTCATCGTCTTTTGGTGATTTCTATTTTAAGATTTGGTGATCGTGTATTTGGATACTTGTGTTGTTTGTATTGACATCTTATGGTGATTGTGTATTATTGTGATTAATGACATGTGTTGTTTGATCTGTAGATTATATAAATGACATGTGTTTTGTGATTTAAATAGGTAATAAAATTATAATATATGAGCAGGCCTGGAAAAATGAATTTGGAATGGAATTCCAAAACTGTAAAAATCTAGAACGGATATCAAAAATCCGTTCTAGAAAACAAACTTTCTAGAACGTCTGTTTCTTAAGACGTTCTGGAAAGTATACTTTCTAGAACGTCTATTTTTTGAGACGTTCTGGAAAATATACTTTTTAGAACGTCTGTTTCATAAGACGTTCTAGAAAGTTATTTTCCAGAACAGGGAACCGGTAAAAACAACTTTCTAGAACGACTGAATTTTTTTTTCTAGAACGTCTCAGATAACCATTCTTGAAAGTCCGACATTCTAGAACGCCTTAGCAGGGCGTTCTAGATTGTTATAAGTTCTAGAACAGCTCTATACAGAACGCCTCAGCAGGGCATTCTAGATGTGCAGAAATAGGGCGTTCTAGAATGCTATTTCTGCACTAGTGTATGCTGAATGTAAGTTTAATGTGTGATGCGTACGATATTGTTATAATAATGTCTATTATAATTAGGGATAAAAAATGTCAAACCTCAATTATTTTGAACCTTTTTTCTTAAAGCTGTTGTGGTAGGGCCACCGCTGCAGCATATGTGGGTGGTTTCTCCAGTGTACCCTGTAAACTGATGAAAAAAATGTTCAATTGGAATTTGAGTATAAATATTATTTTATTAATGCCAAAATAATGTGTTATAATAATGAAAATGATTATTACTACCCAAATAACAAAAGTAAATAAAATCCGAAAACCCTGGCTAGGTTGATGTCTTCTTCATGTAGGATTTTATTTTTGTTGCGCTTTTTCAGCTATCTTTTATGAGGCTTCACATTTGCTCGTTTTCTATCCACATGCATTGCAATCCGCAAAGGCAGTTACACTATAAAAATAAATATTTTAGTAACATGATATTCCAATCTCATTAAATTTACAAACCTGAGTAGGTGCGTGTTTGGGTTGGGCCTTCAGTCTCCCCTTCATATTCTGATTAGCATGGGGTACTTGATCTCGCGCACTATTGAACTCAGGTTTGGGTTGGGCCTTCAGTATCCCCTTCTTGTTTGGGCTGGGCCTTCGTCTTCTTGTTTATAGAATTGTTCACTTGATGCGACAAAAAATGTGGGCGCTTCAAGAATATGGGGTACTGACCAGAAATACGAAGTCAGCAACCTAAACAACTTCGATTAACGTCACAGCGATTGATTGGTCTCCAAGAGCCTCCTAGCGACCTGATCGATCCTGCAAAATAAAACCTAAGACAAGGCGGTGGACGGCCCCGGCGTAAGCCTTTCGATGCTTAAGTTAGCGAGAGATTCGAGAGTTCAATAGCGCGCGAGGTCAAATCAAACTTAGAGTCAAAGAACGAGGCCTGAATCCTCTTTATATAGATAAGAGAAGTGTTCCCCAAGGTAGGGTTCCCCTCTTCTAATGTAATACCATTAATATCACAACTGACTTTGAATTAAGATTTCTCCTGTATGCTAAGTTCCCATAATTAATAGATCTCTCGCTAAATTACCAGAATAGGCCTGAGCCTGTAATTCTTTCTGTAACATAGTCCGCCGGAAACCCACAAAACAAACCATATCAGCCCGTTAAGGCCCCAAACCATAAAAGCCCAATACTCGATGCTAAGCTGCCACTTGGCACCGAGATGGTATAATTAGACACATGCCATAAGAGCCCACTACCCTGTACAAGAGCTAACCACTCTCATAATTCAGGCCGCGGCTCCTTAGAACAGATCCCCCCAGCTCTTAGAAAGAATGCTCCTTCGGAGAGATGAGGTCGCTTACCCAAATTACCATAAATACCTGCATATAGCCGACGTGAACATTGGATATCGTATCAGCTAGTCCCCCATATTCTGGTTGATTGAGGTACGAAATCAAGTAGAATATCTAAAAAGTAAAGAATACGTCGGCTGGAAACCATGCATCACTTCATTAGCTCGCCGCGACCTCATAAGAGCTCGCCACTCTTACACGAGAGGTCGCTAACCTCAACCCAGCTCGCTCACCCTCCAAGGATTACACTTTCCAAAAGAAGAGGTCGCCTAGAAATCCTCTTTTAAGACGTATGTGATCGACCTAGATATCAACTAACTCGATCCTATAAGAACCATCTATTGTCGACCTGAAATCATAACCTCTGCACAGTAACCAAAAATGTAATCATGTGTATTTAAGAAGTTAAAAACACGCCACCCCTGGCCATCACATCACTATTAATATCAATGAATGCATTCTGGCACTTTGTGGCACGTGTCACCTCCCCATACACTACAAAAAAACCGTAGTTTTCCGAGGGAAAAATCGAGGGAAGTGTTCCCCTCGGTATTTTCCGAGGGAAAAACCGAGGGACTATAATATCCCTCAGTTTTTTTCCGAGGGCAATTATTTCCCTTGGAATCTCCATCGGAAATACGGCGCCAATATTTGCCGCCATAATTATCGAAGGAAATACCGAAGGATTTCCGAGGGCGATTTTTCCGAGGGAACATAGTCCTCGAAAAAACCGAGGGAGTTAAATTCCCTCGGAATTTTATTATTTTAATTTTTTTAAAAATAAAAGAAACCGAGGGGTGGGGGTGGGGGTTCCCTCGGTTTCAAATCGAGGGACTAAGCCTTCCCTCAGTTTAAAACCGAGGGAACGATAAACCCTCAATTTTTGTATTTTTTTTTAAAAATAAAAAAATAGGAAAAACCGAGGGAATGGATTTCCCTCGGTTTGAAACCGATGGAATCACCTTTCCCTTGGTTTGAAACCGAGGGAATCCATTCCCTCGGGTTTTCTTATTTTTTTTAAAAAATAAAAAAAATAGAAAAACTGTAAAAATTAAACAAATCCTATCATCTTAGGCACGTGGGGTGGTTTTGACCTGATTTCGATCGAAAAATACCAACGAGCACGTCCGTATCCCTTAGACCCATTTGAGATTTAGTATCAAATATAGAGTTTAATACTAAATTTCGAACAGTTTGAGAATGTGACTTGTAGTATGGTTATCTTATGTGTATGTTTTTTTTTTAGTTTTGAAATTTTGGTTTCTACATCTCTCTAATTGTTCTCGGGTGCACTGAAATATACGTGCACTACGAGAACTGAGGGGAGATGCTGTCGAGATTTCGAATCTAAGAAAAATGCATATTTTAAGATAATAAATACTACTAAATGTCACGTTCTTGAATGGGATAGAAGCTTTACCAATTATAACTCGAATTACTCATTCTTCTCGTAATGCTGCCGAAATTTTGGTAATGAGACAAATGATGATACAGAAGAAGAGTTACTTACCGATCAAGATACAGATCAAGATACGGATGAAGATGAGTTTGGTGATACCTTTAATAGTGAAAGTGATTAGTTTGGTTGAAATATATGTAATTTATTCTTATTGTAAAACACACTTTTTTTATAACTATTTTTTTTTAATTTGGATATATTAATACGTTTGGTATATAATATATACTGGTATTTTGTAAAATTCTCGTATTATTATCTAATAATTTTATCAGATGTCGTTGCATCGAGGTTCCGGTAGCGTGGGTCGATCAGATACTCCTTCGGCTAATCGTTTAGCTCATTTCGATACCGACTACATGGGTCTCGGTACTAATCATTTAGTGCAGAGACCTTATCAGACCCCGACGCCGATGTCGCATACACCATCACAGACCCCGTCCGACGCGGGTAAATCACGACGGAAGTTGGTCCCACCACAGAGGGGTGGAGTTCTTGTTTATATTGCAGGGAAGAAGTAAATCAATGATTTTAAAATTGTAATTGACATTATGATTAAATTTTATTCGTAACAGGAAAAAAAAACACAATTGAATACAGGCTGCACAGCAGACGGGACAAGGTGACTACTATACTCCTGGAGATTTTTGAGAAGGATCTCCATCCCGCCGGGTGGTGCTATAAGGCTGTCCCTAAGGAGACTAAGGAGTTCTGGTGGGAGATGTTAAAGGTAATTATTATTTTATGTTCAAATTTTTAATACTTACTGTAAATACACAATCATAAATATATGTATCAATTGAATTGTAATTATTGTTTTAGGAGGAGTATAGTGATGGACAGATACAGGCTGCATTTTTTCCATGATCGGGGAGAATTATGGGAGGCAGCTTAACGAGTATAAGCAGTATATTGCCGCCCATAGTGGTGCGATGCCACCATGCCTCCTCGAGGAGGTCTATAGGTAAACGATTCTGTTATATGTTTTCTTATTAAATTATAATTTTTTATTTATAACATATAATTTATAACATCTTATATATCATGCATCTCAACCAGGGCTTGGAAGTTTGAGTGGGATAAGCCCGAGAACAAGGCCAAATCCGAGCAGTGTAGGCGGAACAAGAGGAGCGATCCTGCTGGGTACTGGGATGTCGAAGCACACGGGGGTGGGGGTGGGATTGGGGGGGGGGGGTTAGATCTAGTATCGATTATGCTTTGGATATCGTAAGTAACTTTAGAATATAATAATATACTATTTATTTGTTTAATTTTAATGTTAATTATTTGAAAATTCTATTTGGATACAGGAGCGGGAGACGAGTGATCCGGCTAAGGTGTACGATCTTTTTTGTACGTATGCACCAAAAGAAAGACGGCGCGTAGATCGATACGAGATCTAGTATTATTAATGTGAGTCTCTTTCTTATTTTTAACTTATTCTTTGATTTTAATGTAAAATTTTAATAACGAGTTGTATTTCAGGAGGAGTACGAGCGACAGTTGACCCAGGAAAAGGAACGTGCATCTTCCCAGGAGGCGAGTAGAGAGGTTGACCATGGCCGGGTTTTGTTAGGCATCGTCGGGTCGAGCAAGGGACGACATTACGGCACCGACGCGTATGGGAAGGTGGTGGCTGCTGCGAAGGATTTTTTCATAGGCCGCTCTTCTTCCACCTCCTCCCAGGCTGATAGGACCCACGTCAGAGAGCTCGAGGCGTAGATCCAGGCTCAGAGGGTTGAGCTCGAGGCGATCCAGCAGCAATACGCCGAGTCTGAGTGACGACGTGCAGAGGAGCTTGAGGAGCAGCGCATGCCGCGGGAGGCAGAGCGTGAGGAGAAGCGCCGGCAGCAGGAGGCATTTCAGGCACGGATGAATGCCCAGATGGATGACATGTATGCTCGTTTCCAACAGTACCCCCCTTCCCATCCATATGATAGTTTTGATTTTTATATAAACTTTGTTACTGTGTCGAACGCATGTAATAATTCTTAAATTTTCAAATATTTTTATAATAATTGGTTTATTTATTTATCTTTTCATTAATGATTTTTTCAAATTTTTGAGGAATTTTAATAATTGAACAAGAATTAAAATTAAATTGAAATTAAAAATTATTAAAAAAAAAAAAAAAAAGGGGAAAATCCCTCGGAAAAATCAAAAAGAATTTATTAAAAAAATAAAAATCGAGAGGAAAATCCCTTAGAAATATCAAAAACTGAGGGAATAGTCTGTCCTCGGTATTCTGAGGGAAAATACAGCCCTCGGTTTTTCCGAGGAACGCTCCCCTCGGTTTTCCGAGGGAAACATTCCATTGGAAAACCGAGGGGAACATTCCCTCAGAAAATCGAGGGTACGTACCCTCGGAATACCAAGGGGACCATCCCCTCGGTTTTCCCTCGGTGTTTCCGAGGGTTGTACGGGATTTTTTTCGAGTGATGAGACCCTCGGATTTCCCCTCGGCTTAAAATTTACGAGGGAATATTTCCCTCGGAAAAATTTACCGAGGAGGGTTTTTCCGTGGGATTTTTTCCCTCGGTTTTGCCCAAAACCAAGGGATTTTACCTCAAAACCGAGGGAAAATCCCTCGAAAAACTGCTTTTTTTTTTGTTGTGATATCCTCATAATATATTTAATCTTGTGGTCCTAAAAATGAAAGGCCCAAAATAAAAACCCTACAAAATTCCCGCCTTTCAAAACCCTTTGTCCTTTCGGCTTTTCACACCGCACAACACCAAATATACCCCTTCATCTCTACTTGTTTTCATTTCATCACGAACACAAGCAAAAAAACCATCTCTCTTTCTGCAAAGACTCCTTCTCGCAAAATTCCGTAAAATCTGTTTATGTTAAGAGTAACACAACCAATATAAAACCAAAAAATAATAGGAGAACAACAATCAAATATCAGAAAATGAGTGGGAAAAAGTTCTTAACTTTTATTCCTCAAAATCAGTTCGGATCTGCCTTAACCGGACCCTTTTTACAGGTGCTTCACCTTAAATACAAGCTTTCTCTCTCTAAAACTCTCTATGTCTCTCTCTCTAAAGAATTGGGGATCCTTCTCTCTCTCTTGGAGAGTCTATTTATAAATTTCTCTGGAAACCCTAATTACACACCTGTCACTCTCCTATTGGTTCTCTAAGATTTCTGCTCACGTGCTCACCGCCTCAATGCCGACCTCAGTAATTTCCCACCGACTTGATCCGACCTCAGTTGCTTTTCATATAGAATGGATCTGAAGTCGTCGGTCTAATATTTAAGCTGGGCGTCTTGAGGTCTCCGACTGGTCGAAGAAAAACCGGCTCAAAAGGCGCACTCCTCGGAAGGACTCGCCCTGCTCGGCTCCTTCCTGGTCGGCATCCCCGGGGGGGGGAAGTACTCGGTGGGCAGCACAGAGCGCCTGCCATCCCCGGGCGGAACTCTGCTCAGTAGAGTGCCCGAGCTTAATTTGCTCGGCACTGTTCTGTTCGGCACTCCCGGGAGGAAGTACTCGGCGGGTAGCGCGGAGTGGTCGGCGTGCTTGGGAGGAACCCTGCTCGGCAGGGAACCGAGCTCGGCAGCTCGGCTCATCTCTGCTTGGCACTTCTGGGCGGGAGTATTCAGCAAGTAGCGCATAGCGCCTGGCGTGGAGTGGTTGACGTGCTTGGAAGAAATCCTGTTCAGCAGGGGACCGAGCTCGGCAGCTCGGCGCCTCTCTGCTCGACAGCCCCGGGCGGAGTGTTCGGCGGGTAGCGCAGAGCGGCCGGCGTCCTTGGGAGAAATCCTGCTCGGCACGACCGGGTAGGGAATGCCCCGCTCTTCTCGGCGTGGGCTCTCGGGTCAGTTCGGCATCCTCGACACGGGCACTCGTCTGCTCGGCGCAGGCGCTCGGCAGGGGACGCAGGTCATCCAGCGTCTGCTCGGCACCACCCTGTTCGGCGCCTTCGAAACTTGGCCACTTTTCCTGGTCAGTTTAATTTGTTCAGCTCGCATCCTCCTTGGGATAATACTGACCATCAACAAAATCCTCCGCACACCGACATTCATTTTCAAATTCATCAACCACAATAATGAGTAAGTCCTCCTAATCCTTTGCCATAATTATTTTAATCTGTTATGAGAATTATTATGTATGCTGAGTATGATTTTTGCCTCCCCTCCCCGTCAATTGCTTTATGATGAACACAGTGCCTTTAAATTCGGATCCCCAACACCTTATACCCTCAAATCCACATAGTTCCCCTGATACTGAACCCACTGAAACCCCTTTAACCTTCACCAGAAGACGAAAAAACCCTCCTTCACCCCGACCGGGTTTATATGACGATCAGAGGGTGATGTTAGTTGGGCTGAGCTCGAGGCTTAAACTAGGGATTATACCGAGGCCAGAGCCCTCATTGAAAACATCAATGAAGATCTTCCTTCATCCCATACAAAAATTGAAAACATCCCAGAGGGCATTCACCTAGTTGAACCTAATGTGCCTTCAACCTCTCAATCCGAACACTTCCTTGAAAACCTAGTAACCGTGATACCCCCCTCGGCCGTTGCTGACCTGCTTCCATTACCTCAAACTACCAGGGTAGTTGGGGATAACTACTGGTTGCTTCTAAGTCGGGAAAAGCTTGATGAGTTTAAGAAAGAACTTAACCTTCTCGATACTGCCACACTGGTTACTCCAACTATCCACCATCCCGACCCATACCATCCTCAACCTGACCATATTGTATTCTTTGATGAGCTCCTCAAGGAAGGCTTTAGGTTTCCTGCCCACTGGTTTTTTACTTCCACTACAAATAAATCTAAAGTTCCTCTCTTCCAGCTAACTCCAAACTCAATAAGGTTTATGGCTGGATATGTAATTTTATGTACATATTATGATGTCCATCCTGACCCAGGCTTCTTTCATTTTTGATTTCAAGTAAAGTATCAAAATAACTCCTTTTGCCTCTCTGCTCGCCTCGGGAAACCCCGCTTCTTGGTGAACCCATCATCAAATGTGCTCGATTGGTGGAAAGATTTATTTCTTATTCACAACACCAAAACCTTGCCCTTCAATACCGACCTGCAATACCACACCCCAAAAAAAGACAATCCTCCTATCTCAAAAACACATCCCATGCTCTACAAGAAATACTCTGATCAGCTCGTTGAATGGAGTAAATGCCTTTTCGACGTGGTGCAACTCACCAGGTAGGAGAGGCTCTTCTCGTATGTAGGTCTCGACTTGTGACCTAACAACCACCCTTTAACCAGATCCGAACTCGATAGGTCCCTTGGTTGTAAATTCCCTTTTTCCTTTATATCTATGATAAATTCCTTTAAGTTATTCTTGTTTCCATTTCAGATGCCCTCATCAGTACCTGTCTCTCATCGAGCTCAGGAGGTGCTACCGTTCAAGCTGATGTGAGCCGAGCGATGACTTCAGCACCACTATCTCCCATCATTGATGTGGATGAGGAATTTGATCGTCGCCAATAAGATGTACGCGAAGAAGAGCTGCACATTCTGAAGAGCAAAGCGAAAACCTTGAAGGACGAAACAACCCGTTTGACTGATGAGTCTATAGATTGCGTTCTGAAATTTAAAGAGCTGCTGCAGATGAAAGACAAGCAGATACATGAAGTCAGCCACAGAGCTCACGAGCAAGGCATTGCTAAAGGTCGCCACATGTTTCTGAGAAGTGAGATGGGAAAGAAGTTCATGGATGCATATAAGAATGAATTATTGGCAACCTACAAGAACACCACACTCTGATTGGGCAAGATGGAAAGAGGAGGTCGAGATTGGGTTAGCCATGCTGTAGAGCATATCAAGGCCCAGCTCGCAACAATCAACATCTCCTTCGATCCCGACACGGACGACATCAAGTACAAGTTTCCTCATTTCACCTTTTGGAAAGGTGACTTAAATCAGCTTCCATAAGCTAGCTGGTGGGCATCTTGCAAGAGCCTTGCAATCTTGAGAGCAGGACTTGGTGCCAAGTTGGAGGCTCCTCTCGACGACCTAGTGTCCGACGGCCATACTGATTAACCCTTGTAAACCCAGACTTCTATTTCTTTGCGTACTTAAGTAATCATGTATGAACAATCTTTTCTTATTGTCAAATCATGCATCATCAGCCATAACAAATCATCCAAAAATACAAACAATCTATATATCAACCATGTAAATTAATTCAAAACAACAATAAACCTCAAAAGACCAGGATATTTCTAATCCCCAACTTACCACACGCAGGGAAAAATATCCTGTTACCAAAAACCATAAATTCAAACATTCGTAGGGTATATAAAGAATTTCATAACCTCCTCCCATTTACTCAACATGTAAATCAAACATGTTTATACCATAAAAGTAGATATGTAAATCAAACATATCATCTCTCCGGGATATGTAAATTAAATATATCCATGACTGCATGTAAATCAAGCATAACAAGCATTTAAGACCTAATCAATCCACACAAGATCAAGTAAGACACTAAAAACTAAGCCACATTACTGTAGAAATAGGATACTACGGCGCCTTATCTATAGAGGTTCTTGAAAACCGCTGTTAAATATGTTTTTACGGTGATTTTGCACAAAACCGATGTTAAATCCATTAGTTAACGGCGGTTCAATTAAAATCGCCGTAGAATCCTACATTCTACGGTGGTTTTAAGAGAACTGCCATAAAAACTCACACATTCTACGACGGTTATTTGAGAACCGATGTAAAAACTTGAAGCCAGCTGATTTTAACGGCGGTTCACAAACAATCGTCGTAAAAACTCGAACATTCTATGACAGTTATTTCTGAACCGACGTTAAAATCAGCTGGCCACCAGTTTTTACGTCGGTACAAAAATAACCGCCGTAGAATGTTGAAGTATTTACGGTGGTTGTTTGTGAACCACCGTATAATGTATATATAAGATAAGAAGATCTTTGCTGCTGACACGTGGCTTCTTAATTGCTTGGCATTTGGAGAGTTTGATTGCTAAATTACCCTCAAAGCCCTTTCCTTTGTATTGTTAGAATGACAGGCAGATTTATCATTTCATCAATCACATTCCCTAATCTACATCTTCCCCTCCATCAGATTTCACAACAAAATCCATTTCTGCAACTGCTCGTGCACAACGACCCATTCGGGGAGACAACCACCGTGTTTAGGTTTTTGGAGTGCCCACTCAACATTGACCGCAAATCCCAATATCTCGGATTTCTAAACCTCACGGTCCGACCCCAGGATCTTAGATGAGGGTGGGCTCTACCCTAATTCTCAGAACCTCTCCCTTCTTCCACCATCAGTTCTCGCCCTCGCTTCTCATGGCTAGCGACATCAGATCGTTGGTGAAACTCTCACCCCTTTTCTTTCGTTTTTCATCCCTATTTTGGCTAAGGTGTTGCTCCTGGCCGTTGTTCGCTTGCTTATCTTAGCCCATCCAATTGTCGGAAGGAGATTCTGAAAACTCTGGAAGCGGTGGAGAGAGATTCAGCCGCCATCGCTGAGAGTTACTCCTCTCTCTTTGCTTCTCTCCGTTCCTCACTTTCCTAGGTCGCTAATTTCTTTATTTTTAATTCTCACCTTTAACTTGTTATCTAGATCTGTATATACTACTAACTAAATAATTTAATGCAGGCTTTTCCAAATCAACCCATTGTAGATTCCCCAAGCTTCAAGCTCGTGCTGGTTGGTGATGGTGGTGCAGATATTCAATTTTTTAATCTCTCTCTCTCTCTGAATTTTAATTATTCTATGTAGAATTGATTTGGATTTTTTTTATTTTTTTAAATATTTTCTCGGTGAACTAAATATTGTGATAATAATCAATGATGTAGGAAAAACTAGTTCGGTAAACGCCATCCGACCGGAGAGTTTGAGAAGAAATATGAGCGTAAGTGTCTGTTTTGTTTTTTTTATTGTTTTATATGATTTCTGATTTTGATGAAAAATTATTGTGTGTAGTGATTTTTAGGAACAATTGCGTGTGCATATCACAATCACGGTTATAAATATACGTACACATGTTCTCTTGTTATGCATGTTGTAAATTAAACTAAGATTTGAGGTTAGATGGTAAGATATTTTGAGTTAGTTAATAATTTGGGGGATATGATGAGAGGATTAATTTGTGCTCGTACAACGATGATTGGTGTAGAAGTGCATCCACTTGACTTCACCACAAACTATGGGAAGATAAGGTTTTATTGTTGGGATACTGCTGGGCAGGAGAAGTTTGGTGGACTCCGAGATGGTTATTAGTAAGTTTTCTCATCAATTTCCCTTTTTCTTTCTTTTTATTGGGTTGTTGTAGCTATTTTTGTTTCATCAAGTTTGTTTGAAGAAAATCTCTATGAAGGGGACTGGTTTGCTCGTCCTCGAACAACAAAAAGAATCGAGAGTGTACATGCAATGAACATTATGTAAAAAGAAAAATCCTTGTGCTTATCCTTATTAATATGATGGAATTATTAATATAGACTCGCTATCGTCAAGCATTGCTCGTATTACTCTTTCTCAAGTGCAAGCCAAATCGATGGATTCCTCCCAAAGGAAATTTTGAGGGTGTTTGCTCAATTCGCTCAAGTGTTTATTATATAGGAGTGTTTACGCTCAAGTCGGTTAATACATGCATCTTGTCAAGATTTCATAAATCGGACGCTGAAAGTTGCTCATAGTTCATGACCAAATAAGAATCGAAAGAGGTCTTTATAATGGGTTGTAATATTGTCTCTTTGGTAAGGTATGGAACATTTGGATATAGTGGCTAACACACGATCAAACGCGATCAATAACACAGAAAATCCTAATTTCTAAAACCCGAAGCTTATGATCGCTTCACCCTTCCCGATTTACCAAACTCTCATTCGAAACCCTTTCGTATACTCACACACTTTTCCGACTTTATTTCACAACACTTAGAAACTTTTTGAATTTGCTTCTTTTTACTAAACTTAACCTTTTTGAATTAGGCTTTTCACTTGAACACACGCTATATAACTTTTCGTGATTTGTGTTGGAGTATTATTCTTTTTTATATATATAAGAAACTCAAAACCCGAAACCCACAATCGATTTCCCTCATATTTCTTTTCAACTAATCATACCTCACAATTTTTGAAGATATAAGAGCTAAAATCGAGCTCGACTAACAAGAAACGGGACATAGGCTCAATGGGGCTCGTTTGGGATTTTTAAAGTAGCTTAAATATATTGTCACGCCCTATTTTCGAAAAGTGTAAAACTTGATTTTTCATTTTTTTTAATTAAAACTTCTAAGAACAAGGGCATGAGTTTCATTAAATCCCAATCACAATAAATTTGAGGGGAAGCGTGAATAAAACTTAACATTAATTTAAAATAGGAAATTCACTTAACGCATCAAATAGTAGTACTTGACTATTCAAGAAGTCTTAAGTAGAAACACAAGTCTCGATCTTGTTTTTAAACTTGACAAAAACTAAAGATACCAATACATAGAGAAGAAAATAAAATAGTATTGAAAATAACATCTTCGCATCCACCGCCTCGTACCACGTCCAACTTCTCAACCTTAAAAGTTTGATAGAAATGGGTGTGAGCTTTCAACTCGCTCAGTAGGGATTTGTTTATCAATATTAAACACAAATCATACAAACCATAAATGAATAGCTACAACACACTGTCAGTCGTTCATAGATGTTGGCCAACCATAGATTTAACTCGAAAGCTACTGTTGTTTTAGCCCGAAAGCTACTGTTGTTTTATCCCGAAAGCTACTATGGAATGTTGCATTGAGACATAGATAATTCATACAATCGCATTTAACATAGTCAAACATAGATCACGTTCGGCAATGTTAAGAAGAAATCATATAAATCATAAATGAATAGRTACAACACACTATCATTGTTTTAGCTCGAAAGCTACTATGGAATATTGCATTGAGTCATAGATAAMTCATATAATTGCATTTAACATAGACAYACATAGCTTTGAAAAGGTTTAGAATCACCCACTTGAATMTAGTTTCGTAAAGATGCGAATGTAGATGCTCGTGCTTGAAATCCTAAGTTTGAGGACCCTCGTTTCCTACAATGAAAATAGTAATTTAACTTAGTACTTGGTTTTA
>BMAC01000779.1:91465-109103 GCA_014905375.1 Phtheirospermum japonicum
GACGCTTCAGAACCTTTGCGTCGACGGTGCGGTCAGTCGACGCGAGCGTAGCGTCGACAGTGCGTTCGACGGTGCGTCAGTCGACGCACCTCCATGGCTTCGGCTCGTCCACTCGTCCCGTTTTCCCTCGTTTTGAGCTGAGATATTAACATTGAACAAAGTTAGATTTATTTCATACAAAATAAAGTAAAAACGCATTAAACACCATAAGAACGAAAACATAAAAAAAGGAAGAGAAATGAATAAAAAGATAAACTTAAAACACATAAAAGCACACAACATACGATGCAAAAACACACACGAAAATCACATACAAATATGTACAAATCATAGACTTACCCCGATTCAGCAGTCGCCATGTTAACACTCGAGCCCTTCCTCCTGGTTCCTTTCTTCTCTGCAAACTTAGTATTGCCGAAAACCGGACAATCATCAGCCAGATGCCCTATTTGCTTGCAGCGAAAGCATGCATTCTTCCCTGCTAGACATTCTCCAAAGTGACCTTTCCCACAATTCCCACAAACGGGCTTAGCAGG
Organism: Phtheirospermum japonicum; assembly: GCA_014905375.1. NCBI lineage: Eukaryota > Viridiplantae > Streptophyta > Magnoliopsida > Lamiales > Orobanchaceae > Phtheirospermum > Phtheirospermum japonicum. The sequence goes on from BMAC01000779.1 coordinate 92,002, forward strand.
TTGATCGGCTTGATTATGTCCATCCTTCTTTCCTTGTTTGTCAAGATTTTTATTCTCGCCTCGGTTCAAATCTTCACCTTTCCTCTTTCTCGAATTCTCCATTTGCTTTTCGATCCATATCTTGGCTAGCAGCTATCTCTTGTGCGCGCTTAACTGTTCTCGGCATACGATAAATCTCCATGACTTTTGAGGATATGCCTAATTCCTGGTCGCATCCCATCCAGAAATCTACGAGCCTTGTTTAAGTCGGTATCCACCAAGTGGGTTGCAAATCGGCTCAGTTCGGTAAACTTCCCCTCGTAGTCCGTAACCGACATCCCCTCTTGCCTTAACTCCCAGAATTCACGTTCCTTTTGCTCACGATAAAACCTTGGGTAGTATTGACCTCTCAAAATCTCTTTGAACCCACTCCAAGTTAGCGCTTCACGCTCTTGCTCAGTTCTGGTTCTCCAATAACCTTCCCACCATCGATCTGCTCCTTCAGTCAGTTGATACTCAGCGCAAATCACTCGTTTGAGCATCGCTGCAATCCAGTAGTTTGAAAGTTCGTTCCAGAGAACGGAGCCAATCCTCAACGTAAATAGCTTCCTCTTTCCCAGTAAAGGTGGGGGGTGCATAGCGGCGAAACTGCTCCACTATTTGAGCATGGATTGTTCATGGGCACAACCACATCATTCATACTCTGACCAGCTTGATTTGTATGGGATGTTTGGTTAGTAGCATGAGCTTGGTTCGTATCATTTCCTTGATTCATGGCATTGGTTAGGTTTTGACCTCTACGAGTACGTCTCGGAGGCATTGTCCTAAAATTATTGCATGGGGTTTTGTAAAGTTCATCGTGCATAGGGATCTATAGTTCGTCTAAAAAGTAGTTCTCATGGAAATAGTGCATGCATAGAAACAAGTGATTTGTGAAATGTCATAATGATCGTGTCTATAGAAATTCCTTCACATAGCGTGCATAGCATAGCATAGTATAACATTTGCAATAGTAAAATGTCATAGTGATCATGCCCATAGAAATCCTTTCGCTTAGCATAGCATAGCATAGTATTTGCAATAGTAATGACCTTGTATTTGTTGTGGTGAGCATGCAATAGACTTAGAAAATTGAAAACTTAGAACTTTTATGCATATACCTTGTGGAGTTGCGCGGTATGGCGGAGGTGGATGCTCGTTGTCATAGTTTCTCTCTTTTATAAGAATAGATATAATAAATAAATAAAACTCTCATACTTTTGACATGAAAATAATCTTTTTATTTTTATTTTTTTTGAAATCGACAAACGAAATTATTTAGCGAGTCTACAGAACCGTGAATGGCTCTGATACCACTTCTGTCACGCCCCATTTTCGAAAAGTGTAAAACTTGATTTTTCATAATTAAAACTTCCAAGAACAAGGGCATGAGTTTTCAATAAATCCCAATCACAATAAATTTGAGCGGAAGCGTGAATAAAACTTAACATTAATTTAAAACAGGAAATTCACTTAACGCATCAAATAGTAGTACTCGACTATTCAAGAAGTTTTAAATAGAAACACAAGTCTCAATCTTGTTTTTAAACTTGACAAAAACTAAAGATACCAATCCATAGAGAAGAAAATAAAATAGCATTGAAAATAACATCTTCGCATCCACCGCCTCGTACCACATCCAACTCCTCAACCTGAAAAGTTTGATAAAAATGGGTGTGAGCTTTCAACTCGCTCAGTGGGGATTTGTTTGTCAACATTAAACACAAATCATACAAACCATAAATGAATAGCTACAACACACTGTCAGTCGTTCATAGATGTTGGCCAACCATAGATTTAGCTCGAAAGCTACTGTTGTTTTAGCCCGAAAGCTACTGTTGTTTTAGCCCGAAAGCTACTATGGAATGTTGCATTGAGACATAGATAATTCATACAATCGCATTTAACATAGTCAAACATAGAACACGTTCGGCAATGTTAAGAAGAAATCATATAAATCATAAATGAATGGCTACAACACACTATCATGTTTTGAATGGCTACAACACACTATCATGGTTTTAGCTCGAAAGCTACTATGGAATGTTGCATTGAGACATAGATAATTCATATAATTGCATTTAACATAGACAAACATAGTTTTGAAAAGAGTTTAGAATCACCCACTTGAATGTAGTTTCGTAAAGATGCGAATGTAGATGCTCGTGCTTGAAAATCCTAGGTTTGAGGACCCTCGTTTCCTACAATGAAAATAGTAATTTAACTTAGTACTTGGTTTTAAAAAATATATATATATATATATTGAATAATTTAAAAGGTAATAAAACCATAGCCATGAATCGAATGTCCGGTTAGGGAAAATAAGGCCAATAGTGTTGTTTTATTAGGGTTCTTGAATTTGGAAGGGTAAAATTGGAGTTTTGGTAAATTGGAGGCTCAATTGAAATAAATTTGGAAGCTTTGGGGTCAATTGGATAAAAGGGCGAAAGTCTGGGGGGTTTAATTGCAAATTTTGGAAAACTTTCATTTTTCATAATTAAAACTTCCAAGAACAAGGGCATGAGTTTTCAATAAATCCCAATCACAATAAATTTGAGCGGAAGCGTGAATAAAACTTAACATTAATTTAAAACAGGAAATTCACTTAACGCATCAAATAGTAGTACTCGACTATTCAAGAAGTTTTAAATAGAAACACAAGTCTCAATCTTGTTTTTAAACTTGACAAAAACTAAAGATACCAATCCATAGAGAAGAAAATAAAATAGCATTGAAAATAACATCTTCGCATCCACCGCCTCGTACCACGTCCAACTCCTCAACCTGAAAAGTTTGATAGAAATGGGTGTGAGCTTTCAACTCGCTCAGTGGGGATTTGTTTGTCAACATTAAACACAAATCATACAAACCATAAATGAATAGCTACAACACACTGTCAGTCGTTCATAGATGTTGGCCAACCATAGATTTAGCTCGAAAGCTACTGTTGTTTTAGCCCGAAAGCTACTGTTGTTTTAGCCCGAAAGCTACTATGGAATGTTGCATTGAGACATAGATAATTCAATACAATCGCATTTAACATAGTCAAACATAGAACACGTTCGGCAATGTTAAGAAGAAATCATATAAAATCATAAATGAATGGCTACAACACACTATCATTGTTTTAGCTCGAAAGCTACTATGGAATATTGCATTGAGTCATAGATAATTCATATAATTGCATTTAACATAGACAAACATAGTTTTGAAAAGGTTTAGGAATCACCCACTTGAATGTAGTTTCGTAAAGATGCGAATGTAGATGCTCGTGCTTGAAATCCTAAGTTTGAGGACCCTCGTTTCCTACAATGAAAATAGTAATTTAACTTAGTACTTGGTTTTAAAAAGTATATATATATTTATATTGAATAATTTAAAAGGTAATAAAACCATAGCCATGAATCGAATGTCCGGTTAGGGAAAACAAAGCCAATAGGGTTGTTTTAGTCGGGTTCTTGGAATTGGAGGGATAAAATTGAAGTTTTGGGTAAATTGGAGGCTCAATTGAATAAATTTGGAAGCTTTTGGGTCAATTGGATAAATATGAGGGCTAAATTGGAGTTTGGATAAGATTGGTGACTCAATCGAATAGGAATAAGAGTCTTGGGGGTCAATTGGTTAAAATTGGAAAGTTTGGATTAAAAAGGGTTTCAACCCTAATCCCTTCAACCCATCCGTCTCTTTTTCTTTCTTCCTTCTTTCTTTCTCTCGGCCGAAAATCCCAAAACCAAATCGGCCAAGGCGCAGCAGCCGGCAAAAATGGACGGCGAGGCGGCTCTCAGGCGTCGCTCGCCTCTCTCTCTCTCTGGGCCCGGGCGAAGAAGGGCGGCGGTGGGCTTTGTGTGGCAGCGAATCCACGGTGGCAGGGGCCCATATCGAAGGCGGCGGCGGCAGCGGAAGCGGCAGCTGTAGGCCATCGGCGAGGCGGCAGTGGCTGGGCTCCGCGGTTGATTCAGGCGACATCTCCGCCTTCAAACGACGGCGGCGGCGTATGAAGGGCAGCTGAGGCGATGGCGAATCGACGCAGCAACAAGAACCCCTGGCAACGACGTGCGGCGGCGATCCTGGCTGCGGCCTAGCGGCGACGACGGGGTGACTCGGGTTTGCCGGCTGGCTTCGAACGACCGTGGTTTGGCTATGGTTGTGGTTGAGTTGGACGGCGGCTGTAGAACGGCTGAGTCGGGCTTGACGTTTGACTCGGCAGGGGTCCGGTTGGGCTGGTTCTCGGGGTTTGGCGGAGTTGGTTCACCTATCGTTTGACGCGGCTGCTTGGGGTTTGGCGACTGAGGTTCGGGGTTCGGTTGGGGCTGTCGTGGCTGCGTGTCGCCGGAATTAGATCCGACGACGATTGTTGGTGATATATTATCAGAGTGGATGACGATGGTGGGTTTGAGTTTTTGACTGTCGGTGGCATGGAAAACGGGCTGCAAAACCGGGGGCTGTTACTTGCAGTCGTGTAGCAGAGATTTGTGAAAAATGATGTTTGTTTGGTTGAATTTTTGGGTTGGGGGAAATCGGCCAGGAGGAGTTGAAGAAAATTTCATATTCGTATAGTTTTAGGAGAACAAGAACTAGGGTAGTAGCTTGTTTGCTTGTAGTATGCAGTAAGAAAAGAAGGTTGGGTGGTGAATTTTGAGAACTTTTTGGAAAACAAGATTTACCTGTTGTTGTTGTTGTTGTTTGTGGCTATGAATGTGTTGAAAATGTGGATGTTGGAGATAAGGTTTTGGTATATAAATCAAGACAAAATAATTAAATAAAAGAATTCATTTTGTTTTGAAAAATTAGAGTTGTGGTGGGCTTGGGCCAAGTTATAAGGTTTGAATTGGGCTTGGGTTAGAATTTTGTAAACAAAATAATATTAATGAAATTGGGCCTTAGTAACATAAAAACAATAAAACTAATATTGTTTAAATTTGGTTTTGGTAAAAATAGAATACAATAAAAATAATGTAATTGGTTTTGAATAAAAGGGCTTATTGGACTAGAAATAATAAGCTATAAAATTAGAATTAAAATAAAATAAAAAGAAAAATTGGGCTCAAAATAATAAATAAAATAAAAACTTGGGCGTTACATATATGGATATGGCCGGAACAAGGGTGATATATGTGCCTCGAAGTCATTTTCAAATTCAATCATATATGAGCAAAATCAAACCTCCTCAATGCAATTTCCATAAAAATGCAAGCAAGCCGATAAATCACACAAGGCTACTCACTAGTTTGCACCGAATTTGGGAGCAAAATCCAAAGATCTTTTAGAGCTTTGCAATCTTTTCACGAGTGAAATGTTGATTATATATATATATATATATATATATATATATATATAATCAACAATGTAATAAAGACACAAAAGACACAAAAATGACTCAGCCATATAAATGCGCAATTAGAAAGGGTCACTTCGCCAAGAATGCATCTCTTCGCCAAGGCTCGAGTTAAGAAATACAAATCATTCTTTGTAAAACCCGGACCCTAACCACCTACCCACCACCCCACACTTAAACTATGCATTACCCTCATCTTAATGAAAACAAAGTAAAAGAAGGGGGAACATAAACTTCCTTAACCGAGTGAGTTTTGGTCGAGCTCGGTGGGTTCCACCTAGGCATCTAAGCAATCCAAGCAAAAATCGAGCATGGCTAGTATCTCCCGGCTTCATGAACACTACTCACTTATCCAATCGCCCAAGGTTGAAGTCGAAAAACAACACACTATACAAGAAAGTCACACGAAATTAAAAACTCAAGAAAATATGTACACGAATCTCAACAAAATATGTTTTTATTTTTCAATCTTTCAAATGTTTTTGGATTTTCATTTTAAGAAGAAAGAAAGAAAATAAAAGAAATAAACGAGAAGAACTTGGGTTGCCTCCCAAGAAGCGCTTGTTTTACCTCATTAGCTCGACGTACTCCCTTTTTGATCAAGGTGGAAAGATAACAAGAGGGTCCACCAAAATAATCTCCTCCTTGTCAGGAGGATATACTCTTTGGAACGTCCTTGGCACATTGCATATCTCATATAAGATCCGCCAAAAAGCATACATTTGAAGCGGGCAATCCAAACTCGTCTCGGCTAGGTCCTCGGGTGGGATGGTGGTTTTGAAGTGCCCCGAAAACTCGTCTAGGAAACGATAAGAATAATGGCCGGCTAACTTGTATAACATTTGGTCGATGAATGGGAGGGGGAAATGATCATTTTTTGTGGCCGCATTCAATTTTCGAAAATCGATACACAGCCTACACCCCATCATCGCCCTTGTAGCCAATAAATCTCCTTTTTCATTCTCAACCACGGTTATGCCACTCTTTTTGGATACCATATGAACGGGGCTCACCCATTCTCTCTCAGCAATTGCAAAGATTAAACCCTCCTCCAACAACTTCAAGATTTCGGCCTTCACGATCCCTTTAAGGTTCAGATTCAACCGCCTTTGGAATTCTCGAGAGGGCTTGGCGTCATCCTCCAAGATAATTCTATGCATGCACGTCGAAGGGCTAATTCCTTTTATATCACTGAGGCTCCACCCAATAGCACCCTTGTGAGCTTTAAGCACTTCGATTAGCCGCTCCTCTTATCCTTCATTTAAATTGGAAAAGATAATCACCGGCTTACTTTACTCCTCTAAAAACACATATTTGAGGTGAGATGGGAGAGGCTTTAGCTCAGGCTTGTGCCTCCTCTCGAACTCGTCGGGGGCTAATTCAAATAAATCAACCACTCCTTCAAGGTAGTCGTCAAATTTTCATTCGGCTTGACGACTCGTTTCTCATCAACAAGCTCCACCCTCCCTTCTAAAAACATGTCATTGCCCTCAATGACACTTATACAAGCATTCTCACATAGATTGGTTGCAACACACGATTCGTCGCCAAGCCCATAAGCTTCATTATCCTCAACACCACCGTTATCATCATCCTCCGACTCGATTATCCCAATATACTCATCCGCCAAGAAAACTTGCTCAACCAAATCTTGTATCTCTTCAACAAGAAGACAATCTGCATGATAGATACTTGAATGAATCGACGACAAGTTGGTCATAGAGAATGTAACCAACTCACCCGCGATGGACAAGGTGAGGTTCTTCTTCCCAACGTCAATTAGGCATTGTGTGGTGGCCATAAAGGGACGCCCAAGTAAAATGGTATGCTCGGAACCATCATCCAAAACCATGCCAACATCTAGAACAACAAAATCCACCGGGACCACAAGCCCTCCAACCTTTACGAGCACATCCTTAACAACCCCCTTCGGATATCTAATCGACCGATCGGCCAATTGCAAATAAATTCGCGTCTCTTGAAAGGGTGCTAACTCCAATTGCTCATAAATCAAAGACGACATCAAATGAATACCCCAAAATATAGCATACCATTTGTGAATTTTCCATTGCCGAGCGTGATATCGATACAAAAGGAGCCCGGATCGACCTTCTTGATAGCCAAAACCGAAGGATCACACACTACGCTCGCCTCCTTACACACTACGCTCCCCGACAATGACGCCATTTTGTTAGAAGAGTTTTCGCGGTGTTGAAAGTATCAACGAGTTCTTGGCTTGATATTATCAGAATTTGATTCAATTGAGAGTTTCAATGTGTTTCAAGCTTGAAAAGTGAAGGAAAATGAAAATAAAAAAATTAAACTAGCTAAACTAAGCTAAGAATTGAAATAGCATGTTGGTTGGATGCCTCGTTGTATGCCTCAATATGGAAATGCAAGCAAAAATAAAAATAAGCAAGAAAATGCAATGTTTCACCAAGTACAAGCATGCAAGCACAAGGTACAACTATGCATGAAAACTCAAATAATGGAAATTACCTAAAATTGAAAGCATGAAAAGAAAGAGCAAGAAATGTTGACGTGAAAACTTAAATCTTTACGGAAAATAACAAGTAACAAAGAGTAGATCTAAGATTCAACCTAAAACTATACATGAAAATAAAATTCAAAATAAAGCATAGGAAAAACTTGATATAAAAATGATCAAGGACTCGATCTATGCCCTAGATGTGTCACTCATCTAGATTCTGTAGTCAATTCACATGATCAAGCAAGAAATCAAAGATCTAAGGCAAAAAGCATAAATTGAAGAACATGCATGAAATTGAAGAACAAAGCATAAAAATAAAGGAAGCTTACTTGAATTAAAAGAGAAGAGTACAAACTTAAATTAAATTGCATCAAAGTAAATATCCAAGGGAGTACTTGGATTCATCTTGAGCTTACAAACCCAAGGTAATCTTCAATATTAAACTAAGAACAAGAGAGAGAAAATATTCCAAAACCCATGCAAGTTTGGAAAATTTGTAGTATAGTGGTGATTATTCCCGCCTGTCACGCGGGTGACCCGGGTTCGATCCCTGGCAACGGCGCCATTTTTTTAGAGGAGTTTTCATGGTAAATCATCGGGTTCATGGCTCGTTTTTATCGGAAATCAATTTAATTGTAAGAATTAAAGTGTTTCAAGCTTTGAAAAGTAAAAGGAAAATAAAAATAAAGCAATTGGACTAACTAAACTAAACTAGAAAATGAAATTGCATGTTGGTCGGATGCTTCGGTCGTGTGCCATCAATGGAAATGCAAACAAGTAATGACAACAAGCAAAAACAAGCATGTTTCACCAAGTACAAGTATGCAAGCACAATGTACAACTATGCACAAAATCTTAAATAATGAAAATAAGTAAAAATTGAAAGCATGAATGGAAAGAGCAATGGAAATTGACGTCAAAGTTTGAAACTTTATGAAAAATAACAAGCAACAAAGAGTAGATTGTGGATTTAAGCATGAAACAAAGCATGAAAATGAAAATCAAAATAATGCATGTGAAAAAAATTAAAATCAAGACGATCCAAGACCCGATCTGTGATCTAGATGTGCTACTCATCTGGATTCCATAGCCAATTCTTAAGATTTAACCTGAATTCAAGGTGCTAAGACAAAAAAGCATAAAAAATGAAGAACAAGCATAAAATTGAATAACTAAGCATAAAATAAAAGAAAACTTACTTGAATTAAAGAGAAGAATAAACAAGTTTGAATTAAATTTCATCAAAGTAAAAATCCAAGGGAGTACTTGGATTCATCTTGAGCTTACAAACCCAAGGAATTGCTTGAAAATTAAATCTAAAATTTAGAGAGAGAAATTTTAATCCCAAACCCAATCTTGGGTTGGGAGGAATGAGAGATTTCTTATAAAATGAGAGAAGTCTACTATTTATACTAGGTTTAAATGGGTCAAATTAGCGTTTTGGCACATTTTGGCTTGATTTGGCTCAAGGTAGCTCGACCATGGCTCGAGGTGGCTCGGTCTGGGCGAGCCCGGGTGTGCTGGGGCTGGATGGGGTGGCTAGGCGCTAGTTTAGGCTCCAAGGTGCTGCCTAGGGGTGCTGCTGCTGGGCGCCAGATTAGGCACTGAATGTTGCCTACTTTTGCGCCTAGGGTGCTGCTGGGCACCAGATTAGGCGCTGAATGCTGCCTGCTTTTGCGCCTAGGGTGCTGCGTTAGTTTAGGCAGCTTAGGCACGAGAATGGGCCACCATTCAAGAATGTTAGCCCCTTTGAAACTTACTCCAACTTGGGCATTCAAATAGGCAAGGCTAGGCTTGGACTTTTGGCCTCCATGCCTTAGCTTGAATTCCAATCATTTAGCCACCTATTAATGAGAAATTTAAATATCAAAACCCAAGAATTATACCAAAACTCCAATTAATTGAAGCCATTTCACCCAATTAAATATAAGATTAACAAGACCATTGAAAAACAACAAATCAATAAAAACAAAAGAAAAACCTAATGAAACTCGACTAAAAACTACTAATATCAACATAAAACCCTAATTAAAAACATGAGAAAAATGCAACAATTGCATGCAAAACAGGGACATAAATAAAATGAAAGATTTAAATATATTGAATACTATTAAGTTGTCTACGGTTCTGATTAATTGCTATTACATTTAGAAATCTGTTAATTTTAATTTTCACATTTAATTTGTTTTCGTGAATCTTAATTCTTGGATATGATATTCTTTCTGAATTCCAGTTCCGTTTACGGTTATTGAATTATGTCTAATAGTCGTATGGCGTTTGTTAACTGCATAGTAGTTATTTGGTAGAAAGCATATGAAGCACTTTGGTGGATGAGTAAGGTACTTTTTAACTAATTTGTTGTTTTACTTATGTTTTTTATGTTGTTTTTTTGCCATTAATCAGCTGATATCATGTGTAAAGTCCAGATGTAATTGTCAAGTGGCTAAAATGTAAAATTAGTCCATTAACTTTATGAACTTGCAAAAAAAAGTTCACCAAATACAGGGATTGTAATTTTAGTCCAATAATTAAAATAAAGTCGCACGTTCAGTCCAATTCTAACCTGAAATTGAGATTTTGACCGTAATTTTAGTCCACTAATTAAAATAAAGTTGCACATTCAGTCCCATTCTTGACTGAATGTGCGACTTTATTTTAATTAGTGGACTAAAATTGCAACCCCTGTATTTGGTGGACTTTTTTTCGCAAGTCCATAAAGTTAATGGACTAATTTTGCATTTTAGCCTTGTCAAGTTTTAGTATTTTACCTCTGTTAATCTGTGTTCTCCAGCAGGGTTCTTACTAGAGTTGGGTCGGTACGGTATACCGAATTTTTTTGCTCATACCGACTATATCGCTATATATCGAATATATCGCTATACGAACGTCGGCATACCGAATTTTCGTTAAATTACACGGCACATATCGTACCGTACCGAAAATACCGGTATGCCAAATTCATGGACGGTATAGTATTATACCGTTCCATACCGAATGCAACAAAAATAAATTATAAAAATTTTATTCCGAATACCGATATTTTTGGCCAAATACCGATATTTTTCGGTATTTAGGTATATATATACCGAAATATCAATATTTTTTCGATATTTCGGTATATACCGAATTACCGATTTTTTTTTTATTCGCATACCGATACCGTACCGTAATATTTCGGTATTGATACCGTACCGTACCGTAATATTTCGGTATTTTTTTCCCACCCCTAGTTCTTACCCCGAGCTCGCCATTCAAGTTCCGATTCAATTCGACAAGGTTGTCTCTTTTTTGTTTTTAATTATCATAAATGAAGAATGATTGTATTTTGAAATTAGTTATAGTTGAAAAATTGTATTTTGATTGTCGGATGGCTGGTTTGGGACTGCGATGCTCTTTTTAAATCCTAGATTTGATGAAGAAAAGTGATTTTGAACAGAAAATCGATTCACCTGGCTTTCTCTTTTCTACCAAGTTTTGTTTTTCCAATTTACCTTTTAGGTGTAATAGAGTGTCATGAAATATTCTGAATGAAATGTATGCCTAAATTACTAAAAATCTCTTGGACAATATTTGTACGACTATGAGTATGTATTTTCTTCAAAAACCACACGTAGTAAACATTTTTAATAAACTTCTCGTCACTTTAATTCATGTTCTGTTAGTGAACCAGAGGATGTTGGTCAATGAGTACGTGCCTAATGGAACGCTTGAATATCATCTTCATGGTACGTACGTCTTATTGTACAACATATTTCCTAATTTGAATTAAACACTTGAGTTTTTAATTTATAAGTATATTGTCATAATTATTAATGAACTGTTTAATGCAGGAGCTGGACGCCCAACTATGAAATGGTCTACCAGGCTTAGAATTGCTTTTGAATCAGCCAAGGGATTTGCTTACCTTCATGAAGACTGTAAATCTTTACTTTTTCTTTGTGATCTTTCGAACCCTCTATCTTTTCCTTTTTCCAAATCTTGCCCTATTTAGAAAAGAATATACAAAATTATTATCTCCTTAAAAAATGCAGGTCATCCTCGCATCATACACAGAGATATTAAAGCTGCAAATATCTTGATAGATTTCAATTTCGAAGCGAAGATGTTTTATATAACGTCTTATCTGATTATATAATCTCAAGTCTATATCACGAAAGTTGAAAAATAACTTATTGGCTTTGTGTATTAAAATTTCTTACCGTGTCCCTGGCACATCTTTTTCTTTTTTTTTTTTTATTTTTTTTTATTTTGTTGAATTAATGATCTCTTTGATATTTCATTTTTGATTTATCCTTTCTGATACATGTTTTGAAATATGCCTCGTAAATGCAGGTGACTGATTTCGGATTAGCTAAGCTTTCTACAGACACCAACACTCATGTTTCGACAAGGATAATGGGAACATTTGGGTACGAAATAGTGGAAAATACTATTTTATTTTTGTTTTTCATATGGATGTCACATGTATACTATGACATCAGTATTATACACTTGCCTTTTTTTTGTGTACTGAAACTGGATACATTGACTAGGACATACTTGTATCTACTCAAGGAGTCATTTCTAAAAATTATCAAGGAGTCATATTTGAGTTTTATTTTTGTACAGCATTGACTAGGACTAGGACATACTTGTATCAACTCAAGGAGTCATATTTGAGTTTTATTTTTGTTGTGATTTTTTAGTTGAATCGCTGATTTTTTCTATTTTTCTTATTTTTGTTGTGTTTAATTGGTTTATTGAAGCTTTGTGGTCTCATATATATATATATAGACTCAATAAAAATATAGTTTTTTTAAATATTTTTACTACTTTCTAGAAGGTATTCTTTAATGTCCGTTTTAGAAAATAGACTTTTAAAATGTAATTTTCAAGAACCGCCGTAAAATGCCTATTTTGGAAAATAGACTCTGTAGAAAGTATTTTTTAAAAACCGCCGTAGAATACAGCGCCGTTGTTTTTTACGACGGTTTCAAGAACCGCCGTAAAAATGTCACTTTCTACGGTGGTTCCAAAACCGGCCGTTACCAACAATGGCGCTGCATTCTACGGCGGTTCCTAAACCGCCATTAAAAGCCTTCCATAACCGCTGTTAAATTCTGTTTCTGCAGTAGTGCCAGACATGAATCACGCAAACAAAAGGTGGAACAAAACATGTATTCCCTAGAATATCCTCGAACATGTAAACCAAACATGTTCAAGAACTTCTCAGAATATGTAAATCAAACATATTCAAAGAATAAGCAAGAACATATAAGTCAAATATGTTCCTACACATAAATCAAGAACACACATAAACTTACACTAAACACAAGGTTTGGGAAAAATATGTAAGTCAAACATATCTTTCCCAAAAGCGACCTCAAATATATAAGTCAAACATATTGAAGGTCGTGATAGAACATATAAGTCAAACGTGCTCTCCCACCAAACCAATCATTCCGTTATCCATAAAACCATAAGAATGCCAGAAAGTGACCCAAAGTTTCACTTATTTAATTATTATAAATAAATGCCAGCCCATAAGGGTTCGAGAAAATAAATAGGAGCTCACCCCTAAGGGTTCGAGAAAATAAATAGGTGCCCGCCCCTAAGGGTTCAGAAAATCCATCACCGACCTGTAGAAGCGTCGACACATAATAATACGAAAATAGGAGCCCGCTATTAAGAGAGCTAGGCATAATACTTTTTCAAGTGAAAAATATTCTAGCTTCCAGGTAGAGATTTCCCTTTCGCATTCAAGAGCACATATGCCCCCTTCGTAGTACCTCGATAACTTTAAACATCCCGATGCAGTTTAGATCCAGCTTCCAGGTGTTGTATATTGCATCAGCCCGCTTCCATACTAGGTCTTCGACTTGGAAGTACCAACGTTTGACACGTTTATTAAAAGCTGCCCAAATTTGTTGCTTGTATCGTTCCACCCGCGCTACAGCCTTTTCTCGTATTTCTTCATTCATTTAAATAGCGACTCTTGCTAACCGCTCATTTTGCTGCACATTAAAGGTCGATAATCGTTGCTGTTAATCTGAAGGTCTATGGTTTTGTGTAACGCCCCAGGATCGCCCTCCAAACCTGATGGTTAGTCCCACTGTACGAACACGAGTCTTTTCTAGCGCGCTTTGTCCTCACTCACGCGCACCCTGGAAAGACTTCCCAGGGGGTCACCCATCCCACCTCTACTCCAGGCCAAGCACGCTTAACTTTGGAGTTTCGATAAGAGGGCTTCCAGAAAAGAAGATGCACCTTGTTGGTATGAGTTTACCTATCAAATCTCTTGAACTTTCCTAGGTTGTCTCATAATATGGGGTGTTATAATTTACCCCCCTTAAAGTCGCGATGTCCTCGTCGCGCTTAAACTATCTCAGGATCCGTTTACAGGCGTTGGAATTCTAGAGGTGGCTCCTACGGGTTGAAGATTGTAACCGTGGGCTATCCCGATCTTGGGCTCCCTCTACTGGGGCCTTCTCCCTCACGGGCTTTCCATACGCATTGCAAGCTTTTTCCCGCATAGCACTTAGATCCCGGTTTTCCGGCTGGCAAACGGCTCTGATACCACCTTTGTAACGCCTCGATTTCACTTTAGTCGAAAAGGGATTTATATTTTTTAAATAATCAAATGGAGAAATCTTGGCGTCACAATAAATGTCCAATTTTTCACGAATTTAACATAAAAGATTCACATTTTTCAAAATGCTCAAGAATCACGCAACGGAAATAATCATAATATAAATAACCAAGTTCTCAACAGTGGAAATTGATAACCACAGTATTTTTTGTCTAATTTGACTCTTATTTGAAACGTAAAACAAGATTAAAACATAAAAATCCAATAACAAGAGTTTTCATTCCTCTCCTCGTTTCCCTTTCATTCGATATCTTCATTTGTACCTGAAAAACACGTCGTTGATTTGGGATAAGCTCAACGTACTCAATAGTTACACCGACATTACCCATGAAAAATCATACAACTCAAATATAGCACAATTAACCATAGAATTCGCACTTTTAACGTCGAAAAACAGTTGACTGCAGCTAAAACGCGGCGAGTTTCCTCGATGACACTTTAGGTCATAGGCACATAAGGCCCTCGGTTTTAATCAATGGGTATAGCACGCCGGGATAAACCTGATGACAACTTTCGGTCACAGACAACTTTAGGTCTACGTCTATATTAGATTTTATAAGTATCGAATTTCATGATACACATAGCACATAGATTTAAGCATGTAAAATTTAACATAGATAAGTCGGTGGTCCCTACCTCGTAAAAATGTCGTGGAAAATCGAGTGGAATGCACGTAGTTGAAATCCTAGGTCCCCTTAATGCTCATCACCTAATCAATTTGAAAATATATTTAGTTAGTATTTTCATATTTAAGAATTCATAATAATAATAATAATAATAAAAATAAAATTGACTGGAATGCTGTTTTATAAAAAGTTTGGGGCTGGATTGAGGTTTCTGGCAAAACTGAGGGTTAAATTGAAAGGATAGCAAAGTTGGGGTTCAAATCGAAGGAGACTGGTCTTCTGGGGGTCAATCTGAAATTTTAGGAAAGTGGCTTGGTAAAAAACAGAAGGCCCAGCCCCTTTTTCCTCCCCACTCGTTTCTCTCCTTTCTTTCTTCTCCAGAAATTCACAAAAAAATCGGCCAGCACCCCTTTCCCCCTTCCTCGGCCGACGGCGACAGTAGCCCGGAGCAGGCAAGGCGGCGGCGTCTGGCAGAAATCGGCGGGGAAACGTTCGGGTGGCAGCGTCTCTCTCTCTCTCTCTCTAGGCCCAGGCAGTTTTCTTCCCCAAACCCGCGAATGGACAAAGACGGCGGCAGCCTGGGGTTTGGCGTCTCTTCCAGCGATTAGGGGCAGCGCGGCGGTGGACGACAACTGGCAATAGCAATCGAGACCGGGCCGATTGACCGCGGCTGGACCGGACGGCGGCGGTATTGAAACTGTGGGGTGCCGCTCTGGCTGTGGTTCGACTCGGCTGATTTGGGCGGTGATGTTGGAAGTCGTGGGTCGTTGGTGTGACGATTTGG
Source organism: Phtheirospermum japonicum (assembly GCA_014905375.1). Lineage (NCBI taxonomy): Eukaryota > Viridiplantae > Streptophyta > Magnoliopsida > Lamiales > Orobanchaceae > Phtheirospermum > Phtheirospermum japonicum. The sequence continues at coordinate 107,884 of BMAC01000779.1, forward strand.
ATGGTTCGGCGTGGGGCTTTTGGGTACGGTCGGTTCTCCTTTCTCAAATAAGAAATCGGCTGTCGGGGGTTTGGATTTCAGGGCCGCTGCTAATTCGGATGGTTGTCGACGATAGATGATTGGGGCGGTATTGCTGCTCGCCCTTATTTGTTATGTTTTGTTGGACTTGGGAAAATTTGGTGGCAGGCGGGAAGTGGTTTTACGACTGGGATTTATGGGTTGGATTGTTCTTGAAAAACAAAGAATTCAGAAAATAACGATGGGTTTTCTTTTACCTGCTTGCGGCTGTAATCTGTAGAATTGTGAAGGTTGAAGGTGATGATTGAAAACGGCTGGAGAAAAAAAAGATGGAATTTGGTTTATAAACCAAGCATGAACTTATTTTTGGAAAGCCAAGTCAGGGCTGTTTGTTTAGTGAACTCGGCCTAGTCGATGGGCTTTGATTGGGCTCGTTTGACGTCCGAAATAGTCGATCCAATTGACGATCTTAAAATTTTAAATCGAATAATTCCTATTTAATTATTTATTTATCATCATGCATTAAAAATATAATTTTAGTCCCAAGCTCGTCGCCATAAACAAATTCTTATTTTAGTTTTAAATAATCTAAGAATTCTAATTAAACGAATTTATAGTTCGTTTTCAAATAAAAGTATATTATCAACTTCTAAGATACTATTATAATTATTTAGTAACTTATTAATTTATTTAAATTACTATTGAGTCGTCTATGAAATAAATTTTGATTTCTAAAATTATTATATATATTTTTATTTATATTATAGTGATTTTTAATAATTTAAAATACTACTGGGTTGTTCTAGGAATTACTCGATTTAAAATTTTAAGATCGTCAATTGGATCGACTATTTCGGACGTCAAACGAGCCCAATCGAAGCCCATCGACTAGCCCGAGTTCACTAAACAAACAGCCCTAACTTGGCTTTCCAAAAATAAGTTCATGCTTGGTTTATAAACCAAATTCCATCTTTTTTTTCTCCTGCCATTTTCAATCATCACCTTCAACCTTCACAATTCTACAGATTACAGCCGCAAGCAGGTAAAAGAAAACCCATCGTTATTTTCTGAATTCTTTGTTTTTCAAGAACAATCCAACCCACAAATCCCAGTCGTAAAACCACTTCCCGCCTGCCACCAAATTTTCCCAAGCCCAACAAAACATAACAATAAGGGCGAGCAGCAATACCGCCCCAATCATC
>BMAC01000779.1:109128-184920 GCA_014905375.1 Phtheirospermum japonicum
TTATTTTAGTTTTAAACTTAAGGCCGTCTATGTGGATCGTTTTCTTTTCGGGACTTGAAAATGAGCCCAATGACTAGCCCGAGTCCCACTAAACCTCAGCCCTAACCTTCCATAATTAAATCCTAAAACTTGGTTTATAAAGAAAATTCCAAACGCCATCAACCTTTACAAGTTTTCTGAAAATCGACCGCAAGGTAAATATCCCTTTTGTTATTCTATTTTTTTTTTAAAGAACACAGCCTTGTTAATCAAAGTTTTCAGCAAGCCCAGCCATTTTCCAACCATCCCTGCCACCAATTTCCCAAACCAACCATCGTCACACCAGCGGCCCACGACTTCCAACATCACCGCCCAAATCAGCCGAGTCGAACCACAGCCGGAGCGGCACCCCACAGTTTCAACACCGCCGCCGTCCGGTCCGGCCGCGGTCAATCGGCCCGGTCTCGATTGCTATTACCAGTTGTCGTCCACCGCCGCGCTGCCCCTAATCGCCGGAAGAGAAGCAAAATCCCAGGCTGCCGCCGTCTTTGTCCATTCGCGGTTTTGGGGAAGAAAACCGCCTGGGCCTAGAGAGAGAGAGAGACGCCGCCACCCGAACATTTCCCCGCCGGTTTCTGCCAGACGCCGCCGCCTTGCCTGCTCCGGGCTGCTGTCGCCGTCGGCCGAGGAAGGGGGAAAGGGGTGCTGGCCGATTTTTTTGTGAGTTTCTGGAGAAGAAAGAAAGGAGAGAAACGAGTGGGGAGGAAAAAGGGGCTGGGCCTTCTGTTTTTTACCAGGCCACTTTCCTAAAATTTCAGATTGACCCCCAGAAGACCAGTCTCCTTCGATTTGAACCCCTAACTTTTCCATCCTTTCAATTTAACCCTCAGTTTTGCCAGAATCCTCAATCCAGCCCCAAACTTTTTATAAAACAGCATTCCAGTCCATTTTATTTTTATTATTATTATTTTATTATTATTATTGTTATTATTATTATTATTATTATTATTATTATTTTGAATTCTTAAATATGAAAATACTAACTAAATATATTTTCAAATTGTTAGGTGACGAGTATTAAGGGGACCTAGGATTTCAACTACGTGCATTCCACTCGATTTTCCACGACATTTTTACGAGGTAGGGACCACCGACTTATCTATGTTAAATTTTACATGCTTAAATCTATGTGCTATGTGTATCATGAAATTCGATGCTTATAAAATCTAATATAGACGTAGACCTAAAGTTGTCTGTGACCGAAAGTTGTCATCAGGTTTATCCCGGCGTGCTATACCCATTGATTAAAACCAGGGGCCTTATGTGCCTATGACCTAAAGTGTCATCGAGGAAACTCGCCGCGTTTTAGCTGCAGTCAACTGTTTTTCGACGTTAAAATTGCGAATTCTATGGTTAATTGTGCTATATTTGAGTTGTATGATTTTGCATGGGTAATGTCGGTGTAACTATTGAGTACGTTGAGATCATCCCAAATCAACGACGTGTTTTTCAGGTACAAATGAAGATATCGAATGAAATGGAAACGAGGAGAGGAATGAAAACTCTTGTTATTGGATTTTTATGTTTTAATCTTGTTTTACGTTTCAAATAAGAGTCAAATTAGACATAAAATACTGTGGTTATCAATTTCCAATGTTGAGAACTTGGTTATTTATATTATGATTATTTCCGCTGCGTGATTCTTGAACATTTTGAAAAATAAGAATCTTTTATGTTAAATTCGTGAAAAATTGGACATTTATTGGGACGCCAAGATTTCTCCATTTGATTATTTAAAAAATATAAATCCCTTTTCGACTAAAGTGAAATCGGGGCGTTACATTTTGAAAATAAGTATCAGTATATGATGTTGTTTTCAGTGTTAACCAACACTGAAACCAACATCAACCAGAGTTTAACTAAAAATATGCAGCAAAAATTTAAACTCAAGAACACAACAAATTAAATTCAGTTCACAAGTAAAAGTACTTGTGAACTTGGGTGTACAAACCCGAAAACTATATTACTTTCTTTGTTCATGATCAATGAAAAAAGATGAGAAGTAATATATGAAAACTAAAGTATCAAACACATGATACTAAATAGTTGTCGTCCGGATGAAAAGATCTTCTCCGTTGGGTACGCAACTTCGAAGAACTTCTTGATCTCGAACTGTGGCTCCAAGTAATTATCTCGCTTGTGTTCTTCCTTGCCGTGCGTTGCCTGCTGCTTCTTTCTCGTCTCAAATCGTGCGTCTCTCAAAAGTTGTCCAAGTATTAGTATTCTCTTGTCTTAAATAGACAATCCTAGAATCCTAAATTTGGTAAACAAGTAAAACAAATCCTAAACACAATCTAGGAAACTAAATAAAGTCCTATACATAAACTAGGAAACAAAATCTAGAGTCCTAATTTATCTTGTGCCCAAGAAAGGCAAACAACTAAAATAGGAATTATTTCTAAGAATAAATTCCCAAAAATATCCCCATTTTGCCTTTGTGGACAAAATACTGCGACACAAAATAAGTTCAAACAAAAATTCTAAGACTCCCCCTAAATTTGAAAACTCACCCTAAATAAAACATCCAATGTTTAACAAAACAACAACCCAACATCAAAAACCAACATTGTTCATTCAACTACTTATCAAAACAAAAAACAAGTAACTTATTGACTCCACACCCTCTTTGAACGTCGAGGGGATGTCGAAGTTCCTTCTCCCCGATCCTTTCTCTTCTTCAACAGTTTCTTCATTTTCCTCAATGCCCTGTTACAAGAACGGATCTTCTTCCTTCTTTTCTCACGAGAAAGACTCGCCAAAGCCTCAACATCATCATCATCCTCATCCTTATCAGCTCGCCATCATTATCTCTCCCTTTTTGGCCTGAAGGCAAAAGGGCCTCCATGAAGGAACCCCGACACGCCTGCAGCTGAGTAATTTGGGCGTCAATCCAAGAAACATGCGCACAAAGAACCTGAGCAGTAATGTTGACCATGTTGGTACCAATGTTTGGAATACCAGACCCAACACCACTAGAAACATCGTCTCGAAAAGGCGCATGCCAAGGGAGATCAATAACCTTGGCACCAGAAATATGTTGGCCCCACAAAGCAAACCACTCAGCCTGACCAGTAAGCACGTCGGCCGGAGTAAGCGTCCAACCTTGATTCTCAAGCACGCTAAAGATCAGGGAGGGAAAACACAACGAGGACGCAGACTTGGTAGTGGAAAACTTAGTAACCATGTCAAACACATGCTGCCCAAAGATAAACTTGATTCCTCTCCCAACCTCATACAAGAATTGTGCCTGAGGCCGCGTAACATACGTAGTGTTCTTTGAGGGAACCCAGTTACAAATGGCTACATTGTGTAGGACAGAGTAAAGAGAAGAAAGGCGGGTGCTTGGCAACTACTAAAACCATGCATTCACCATACCCTCAGTTAAGAACGAGATGACCTCATTCATGTCATCCAAAGTGGAATCACCCTGAAATGGTTAAGTACCAAAAATCTCATCAACTAAATCAGGGGTAAAACTAAAAACCTTTCCACGCACAAATACATTCCCATAATTCACATACTTTATATCAACAATGGAAGGCATCAAATTGGCATAAAACTCCACCACTATATCCCAAACAAAAGGCATGGCAGTGGAGACTGTGGAGTACATACCTTTATGCTGAAAGAAGGCAATCAGATTCTGCTTCTCAAACACCTCAACAGGAGCTCGACGCTCAGCAAGCATATGCCGGGTGTGGTACTCGAAAAACAACTCCTCGGCCTCGGCAGTTAGAAACCCTGTGGAAAATGGCTCCATGTCTTCAAGCTCAATGGTTCGATAGGGAGTGCCAGTGGAGTAATGGGAGTGAGCAGAGGTGTCAGATGGAGTCGATTCAGGATTAGTAGAAGCAATATCAGCATACTCAGAACTGGAAGACGAAGCAGACTGGGTTTGAGGGGATTTTGGTATGGGGTAAGCAACATGAGAACCAACATTGCCCTTCTTAGCAGCATTGGATTTCCTCTATTTCAACCTTCAACGCAGACACGAAGTCACGAATGGGCATATCAAAAAAAAGAATCAGGAGAGTGCTCGAATAGATCAGGATAAAACTCAGGTTGAACATCATGAACAGGAGACGGAGATGGATTATCAACAACCGTTCTGGAGGAACTTGTCACCTATACAGAGAAGAAATTCAAAATAGTATAAGGAGGAGATGAATACTCTGCTCAGTAGAACCTAGTGAAACCTTGATTGATGCTGGAGGATTTTTCTTGTCGGCCAGCTTGACAGTCTGCTTGCGGCGAGGTGTCTTCTTCTTTGTCAGGCTCAGAGCGGAAGGGGGGCACCGGTGCCACAACCGGAGCGGCAGGAACATAGTCGTCATCATCAGGGTCCGACATCACGGTGACATCCTCAGCAAGGTTCATGTGCTTAATCGGAATGGCCGGCGGCACCACGCCGGGAGGAATGTTGCACAACCTCCGGGATCTCTTCAGGGTAGGGTTCCCAACCGGTCCAAACGTGTCGGCGACAAATGACAAATCAGGTGGATTGTCAATGTCTATCTCGTTCTTGGGCTACGCTGGAAGCACCTGTGCTTCAGGAACGGCGTCAAGCGGTGCAGGAGCTGGGACAACATAATGAGACTCATGCGGCGGTGAGGGAATCGGTTATGTTGTAATCGGTGGTGGGTTTGAAGAGGAACCACCACCTACTTCGGTGCGAATGTCTAGGCCTCCAATTCTTGGAAAATTAATAGGGACCTGTTCGCCGGCATGGCGCACGCCTGCCGGTAACTCAGGGACATTGGATGGAGAAAACGGGTTCGACATCCTGAGAATTTCAGCAAGACACAAAAGCATCAGCTAAATCAAAACAAGCGGAGAAGTTTTTGAGAGATGGAGAGTTTAATTTCAGATGTTTTATGGAAAAGTGGGGCAAACGGTAAGAAAATTAGGTTTTTAAGCCTGCCAAAAAGTGATCGTTGCCAAGGAGAGAGAAAAATGAAAAAAAAAAGGAAATAACCCTAATTTACCTTCCTGCGGATTTGAGGTACAAAACTAATTATCTTTCCTTCCTAAAACAAACACCACTCCCCCTTAATGTAGGATACATGACCCCTATCCACTTAACCATTATCTCATTAATTTTTAAATTAAAAATTGCACGACTCTACTACAAAATCTATCGAAATATAGAGCAGAATTAATTGAACCATCACCACAGTAGAGTTAATCTTGTGCAAGATGAATTTTCACTCTTCAAATTAAACTCGTTATTACCTGTCCAACTGTCCGATTACAACTCCACTGAAACACTTGGTTAGCAAGATTCAAAAAACAATTAAGAGAATTCAAGATAGACACAAATACAAACAACAGTACGCACAACAAGAAGACATCTTCTCAAAGTATGAATGTCCTAGTTGATGCCTAAAAATATGACCTAAAAAGGTAAAAAAAATATCCTCATTATGGTTTAACTAACTTGATCCGTGTTGCCTTTCATGACTGCTGACATTATAACCAACATCACTTCAGGTGAAGTCAATGGAAACATACCCCTTAACCCAAGTTAATGAAAATGTCAAAATCACTTAAGGAGGTGAAATTTAAGATTGGATCAATTTGTAACCAGGTTTTTTTCATTCTTTTAGGGATTTGAACAGAAATAGCTTATCTTCAGCAATTGCTGTTAACACTTCTTGTTTTTGGACCTGGGAGAAAACCAGTTTCTACGGGCAAGTTCCACAATCACCTAATTAAAGAAGTTAGTCTTTTTGTCATCACTTTTATTACAATACAATACCTTATTGCACTTTTAACCAGAATCAATACATTTAATATTATGTATGAAAGGAAAATAAAAATACATGCAAACGTAAACAGATGTTGTGACTGATGTCAGTTTGGGGTGTCACAACATCAAAACCAACACTGACTTAAACAATGCACATACCGAGATCTCTTCTCAAATGAGAATAGGTCTCTAAATCTAATGCCTACGTGAAGATGTCAGCAAGCTGATTGTCTATTCTTATATGCTCAAGGCTAACTATCTTCCTCTCAACCAAGTCTCGAATAAAGTGGTACCTTATGTCAATGTTTTTGATTCGAGAATGCTGGACTAGATTTTTTGAGATATCAATTGCACTGGAATTATCACAAAGCACAGTCAAAATTCTATTGTGCAGACCCTAGTCTTCTATCATTTGGTTCATCCACAACAATTGTGTACAAGCACTTCCAGCTGCAATATACTCGGCTTCAGCTGTAGAAAAAGAAATACAGTTTTGTTTTTTGATATACCATGAGATTGGATTATTACCCAAGAAAAAATAGCCTCCTGTAGTACTCTTTCTATCCACTACATCCCCTGCCCAGTCCGAATCAGTATAACCCACAAGTTTAGTACCAGTTTCTTTAGAATACCAAACACCTAAGTCAGTTGTACCAGTAATATATCTTATGATTCTTTTAACAACTTTTAAGTGTGACCCTTTTGGATTACATTGATATCTAGCACATAGACACACACTATACATAATATTTGGCCTACATGCTGTCAAATACAAAAGACTACCTATCATGTTTCTATACATGGTGCTATTAACACCATTACAAACATCATCTCTCAACAGTTTCATAGTTTTGCCTAGTGGGGTTTTCTTATGTGTTTCACTTTCTAACCCAAACTTCTTAACCAAGTTCTTAGCATATTTGGACTGAAAAAGGAAAATATCATCATCTAACTGTTTGATTTGTAAACCGATAAAGTACGAGAGATTACCTTCCATGCTCATCTCAAATGTGTCGGACATTCGAGTGATAAACTCCTTTACCATTTGCTCGTTAGTAGATCCAAATATAATATCATCTACATAAATCTGGACAATCAAGATGTGCTTATTTGATCTAAGGAGAAACAAGGTTTTGTCAACTTTCTCTCGTCTGAAATTTAAAAAGAGCAAGTGTTGTGTCAACCTCTCATACCAAGCTCTAGGAGCTTGTTTTAAACCATACAAAGGTTTTTTTTTAGTTTTAAAACAAAGTTTGGTTTTTGGGGATCTACAAATCCTTTAGGTTGCTCAACATACACTTCTTCACTTAAATATCCATTTAGAAAAACAATCTTTATGTCCATTTGATGCAGAGATATCTTCATATGACAAGAAACAGCAAGTAAAAGTCTTACCGACTCAATGCGGGCAACAGGAGCGAATGTCTCATCAAAGTCGATCCCTTCAATTTGCGTATACCCTTGTGAAACCAGTCGAGATTTATTCCTCACAATGTTGCCTGCCTCATCTGTTTTGTTCTTGAAGATCCACTTTGTTCCAGTTACACGAGAGTTTTCTAGACGAGGAACCAAATCCCAAACATCGTTTTTGGCAAATTGGTCCAACTCCTCTTGTATTGCCTTTATCCAGAATTCATCCTTGAGTGCATCCACCACATGCTTGGGATCTATTTTAGAAAGGTACAAAGACTCTCGAATTTTAGAACAGTTAGTAGACAAACAAACGTACCTAACCATTTCTTTGAAATTTATCTGGCGCTTTCTTGTACTCCTTTCATCTAAGTCTCCGATGATTTAGCCCGTGGGATGGTTCTTCTGAATTCTGGATGGGATATCCCTCAGATGTAGATCAATGGGGTCAAACGGATCTTCCTCTTTTGGTTCAGAATCTGATTTTGCGGCAGCTTGAGTTGATGTTGGTTTGATGTTGTGTTCCCAGAACCAACACCGATACCAACATCACTAGTTCCTCTGATTTCTACACCTGCATCTCTGTTTTCAATACCTGCACTATCATCTACATAAATCGTGACATTATCTTGAGGATTTTGATCATAGACCAGATCATTATCCTCAGTAGGTTTGTCTCCACTCGTCAAATCACCGAACTTGACATTAACTGACTCAAACATGCTACGTGTTCTAAGATTAAACAACATATACGCATCACTATTTTGGGAATAACCCATGAAGATGCATTTTTCACTTTTTGAGTCCGGTTTAGCTAGATGATTTCTATCATTGGGCACATAGCAAATACATCTAGAATTATGAAAATAGCTCAAGTTCAGTTTTTTACCCAACAGTAATTCATAAGGCGTGACACATGACCCTGATCTAAAATAAACCCTATTTATTTTATGACATGCAGTATTCATATCTTCAGCTCAAAGACGTTTTGCAATGCAGTTAGAAATGAGCATAGTTCTAGTTATCTCAACAAGAGACCTTTTTTTACGTATAGCTATGCCATTTTGTTGGGGAGTGATCGGTGAAGAAAACTCGTGACTTATACCTTCCGCAGAACAGTATTTTGAAAATGATGCATTCTCAAACTCTTTTCCATGATCAGTCCTAATCCTACTAATATTCACACCAAATCTCACACACAGTCTCTTTGGAACTTTCTTAAATGCTTCAAAAGTCTCAGAATTTTCTTTTAAAAACTCTACCCAAGTAAAACGAGAAAAATCATCTACAATGAATAAAACGTACCATTTACCACCAAGGCTCTCGACTTCAAGTGGTCCCATCAGGTCCATATGTAGGAGTTCGAAGCAAGATGATGTAGTGAGACTCTGCACTATTGGATGTTGCACTCTGACCTACTTCCCTTTCCGGCACGCCTCACAAACAGGGATGATCTTGGTGTTGAGCTTAGGAAGCCCATTCACAGCTTCCTCTTTTGCTAACATGTCCATCATCTTGTAGTTGACATGCCCGAGTTTTTGATGCCACACCTCCGCATCACTTAATTGAGACAGTTTGCAAAGAGCATCGCTATTGATTTGATAGCAATTATCTTTTATCCTCTGACCAGTGAGGATGCAAGCACCATTCTCCTCATAGACTTCACATTTTTCACGATTGAATTTGACACTGAAGCCACCATTGCAAAGTTGACTTATGATTATCAAGTTTGTAGTAAGTCCTTCTACCAGTAATACGTTTTCCAGCTTTACAATGCCTGGAACATCAAGAGTCCATTGCCCAATGATTTGGCCATTTGCACCTTCACCATATTTTGCTTTTCCACCTCGAAATCTGACATATTGGAAAGTAGCTCTTCTGACCCGGTCATGTGCTTGGAGCATCCACTGTCGAAGTACCAGGATCCAGGGACGTGGGATTTCAGGGAGGTACATGTCATATTGCACCTGATGATATTTTTCTTGACCCAATTCTGTTTGAACCCGGTGTTGGTTTTTAGGAAACCAACATTGGATTCAGCAGACACCCTGGTTCTCTGAAAATGTCTTCTTTCGCCAACCATCTTCAAGCAGAAAGGTCGAATGTGACCTGGTTCACCACAGTGATGACAAACAAACTGTCTTCTTCTCTTCTTGTGACGTTCGGTCAGTTTCTATTCTTAGTTTGAGGCTTGTGTTAGCTGATTCGTTTTGTACCCAGTTCCATTCTTTGAGGTTTTTGGGAAGCGCATCTCCAAGATCTCATCGAGCATTGCCTTGCCTTTTTTGAGCTTCGTGATGGTTCCTTGAACCTTCTTCAGCTCAGTTTTCACTAGTTCTAGCTCGACATCATTTTTGGTGAGCGACGACTCTAATATGACAATTATATCAAGTTGGTCATTCTTTTCCCTAGTTATCTTGTCCACCTCTTTAATAAGATCCTTGACCCTGAGTACCTGTTTTACCCAACTAACATATAGTTGCTTATGTTCAATACTCAGCTGCTCGTACTCTTCAAGATAATCAGTAGCCTCTGCATCAGGCACGTGATGTTGGTTTCGATGTTACCAACATGGATGTCGTTGTCCCACACAACATAGTAAACGGGGATGGAACCATTTCAGGCGAGTCGGAATCGTTGACATCCTCAGTGTAGTCTGTAGCAACCATGCTCTTTTTTCTTGAGAGTGTTAGCACACTCATTCATATAGTGTCCCCAACCCTTACATTCATGAAATTGAACTTCACTAAGTGGTTTCGGGGATCTGGACGCATTAGATACCAAAGGCAAAGACTGAGATATGGAGAGAGTGCTCCCAGTGAACTTTGGTATAGGCACCTGTAGTTTGGTCTTTGTACTGGAAGTTATTAAACTGTTGGGTCACATAAGATACTTCTTCTTCCTCGAGAGTGGTGGATTCCATATTTTTCAGAACCCCTCTCAGATCAAACTCCTCATCATCTTCATCGTTATCAGAGTTAACATAGGAGGAGAGAGCAACGTTCTTCTCTTTTGAGTTGGAACCAAGGTGTTCCATCTCAAATGTCTCGAGAGAGCCAACTAAAGCGTTGAACTCTATGTCATCAGTGTCCTTGGATTCTTCTATGGCAACCACCTTAATGCTGTATTTCTTTGTAAAGAATCTCAGAATTTTCCCACAAGATGTGAGTTTGTTACTGCTTCAACAAGCCCTGCACACTCGTTTGCAATATCTGAGAGTCTTATGGCGTAGTCCATGATTGAATCCTTTTCATCTATCATCATTTCCTCGAAGGAAGATGTCAGCATTCTTAGTCTTGATCTCTTCACGCTCTGGGTCCCTTCACACACACTTTGGAGTGTGTCCCATACATCCTTTGCTGATTCACAATTCTTGATAACTCGGTAGTAGCTTGAGTCAACATACCCACACAGGATGTTGATGCTTTTGGAGTTCTAGTTTGCAGTAGATACTTCCTCAGAAGTCCAATCTATTTCTTTCTTGTCGATGATTTCACCTTCACCATCAGTGACACGTGGATTTTCCCATCCAACCAGAATGGTTCTCCATGCACGTTTATCGATGTTCTTTATATGCCACCGCATCCTCTGTTTCCAGAGAGAGTAGTTCTCCCCATTAAGGATCGGAGGCCTTGGGTTGCCTTGAGAATTCAGTACTTAGTAGTTAAGTAACCGGATCTAGATGCCAATTTTTAATTTGAAGGTCTATGGTTTTGAAAATAAGTATCAGTATATGATGTTGTTTTCAATGTTAACCAACACTGAAACCAACATCAACAAGAGTTTAACTAAAAATATGCAGCAAAAATTTAAACTCAAGAACACAACAAATTAAATTCAGTTCACAAGTAAAAGTACTTGTGAACTTGGGTGTACAAACTCGAAAACTATATTACTTTCTTTGTTCATGATCAATAAAAAAAGATGAGAAGTAATATATGAAAACTAAAGTATCAAACATATGATACTAAATAGTTGTTGTCCGGATGAAAATATCTTCTCCGTTGGGTACGCAACTTCGAAGAACTTCTTGATCTTGAACAGTGGCTCCAAGTAATTATATCGCTTGTGTTCTTCCTTGCCGTGCGTCGCCTGCTGCTTCTTTCTCGTCTCAAATCGTGAGTCTCTCAAAACAAGTATTAGTATTCTCTTGTCTTAAATAGACAATCCTAGAATCCTAAACTTGGTAAACAAGTAAAACAAATCCTAAACACAATCTAGGAAACTAAATAAAATCATATACATAAACTAGGAAACAAAATCTAGAGTCCTAATTTATTTTGTGCCCAAGAAAGGCAAACAGCTAAAATAGAAATTATTGCCAAGAATAAATTCCCAACAGTTGCGACCCCCCCACTATTTTGGCTTGAATGACAGCCTCCATACCATAGACCAGGCGGAAAGGTGATTCACGTGTAGAAGTTCGAGGGGTTGTTCGATAAGCCCCTAAAACCGACGCGAGCTCCTCATGACAAAGTCCTCCCACTTTTTCTAGCCGCAGCTTAAGTCCTTGTAAAATAATGCGATTAATAACCTCAACATGTCCATTAGCTTGGGGATGGGCCACAGAAGTAAATCGCTGCTTCATCCGCATCTCTTTGCACCAATCTTCGATTTTCTACCCATTGAATTCGATTCCATTGTCCGAGACTATTACCCGCGGGACACCATACCTGCAAAAAATATTGTTAAAATTAAAATCCATCATATCCTGCTTGCCTATGCACGTCACCTCCTCTGCTTCCACCTATTTCGTGAAATAATCTACCGTGACAACCAAATATTGTTTGTTCCCAGGTGTCTTTGGAAAAGGTCCCACGATATTAATCCCCCATTGTTTAAAAGGACAAGGCAAACTCATCATTATCATATCTTCCCGGTACATGAATGACCGGCACATGCATCTGACACTTCTTGCAAGTCCTGACCAAGTCGCTCGCCATACCTTTCATTCCTGGCCAAAAGAAACCAGCTCGTAATGTTCTTCCCAGCAACGCTCTGCCTTTGGAGTGATCACCCCAATAACCCTCATGTATTTCCCGAAACACTTCCAGACCCTCTTCCTTGGCTAAACATTTCAGATAAGGGCCAAAACGCGACCTCTTATACATGTCTTCATTCATTAAGCAGAAGTGAGCTGCTATTCTAGCCTCCCTGGTAGATAATCGTGTGTCTCCTGTCGTCGCCTTACCAAGAACTTCCCGAATTGGCGTTCGCTAATCATCTTTTATCTCAATTTCCATCATCTCCATTCCTTTATCCACACTACTATGGCTCAGTTCCATCAAATTAATATTTCTTGTATCACAAGTGGCCAGTGCTCCTGCCATCCGAGCGAGCTGATATGCCTGGGTATTATAAGCCCGTGGTAAATGTTCCAGCTTACACTCTTCGAATTGCCCAACCTCTTGCCGTAGCTTTTTTAAATATTCCAACATACGATTTTCTCTTGCTTCAAAATATCCGTCAAACTGACGTGCTACTAACTGGGAATCTTTATAAGCTTTAAGGTTTCTCACTCCTAGATCTCTTGCCATCTTAATGCCCTGCAACAATGCTTCATACTTTGCCACATTATTACACACCTTGAACCCTTTTGATCACGAAATCCAAATTCTCCCCTTTCGGGCTAGTTAATACGATCCCCAACCCAACACCTGAGACCATAGTTGATCCATATGTACGCAGAAGACATGTTTTTTGTTCCTCCTCATGTTTTCCCAAGCTTGTCATCTCCTGTAAGAAATCTGCAAGCACTTGCGCCTTGACAGCTGTTCGAGACTCAGATACCACATCATACTGTTTTACATGTAATTGTGGCAATTTTCTCGTGTTTTTAATTTAGGTTTTATGTTGTTTTTAGTGGTTTCGAGTCGAGTTTTATTAGGTTTTTCGTTTGTTTTCTCATTTTTATTGATTTTTGTCTCTTGTTGATTTTATCTTTAATTGGGTTAAATGGCTTTAATTAGTTTGAAGTTTGGTGAAATTCCTAGGTTTTTATGTTCAAAATTCATATTTTATAGGCCAAGTTACTGAGGACTAAAATTTAAGCCAAGTCGTGCCAAGACATGCCAAATTCGATGCCAAGAGCAACTCTAAAAGGGGCAAACATTCTGGAATGGTAGCAATCCCTAGCCATGCCTTGCCAAATTCCATGCCAAGCATGATGGCGCATGACAATTTGAAGCCAAAAACCCTACCAAGCGCGCCTTGGCAGCCTGCATGCGCAGCGCTCTGTGCTTCCGCCCGCATCCACCGCAACCCGCGCGTAGCGCACGCACGCGCCCGCCCGATGCCAGCCGACAGCGCCCAGTGCCCGTGCGCATCTGTCACCAGCCCACGCCAAGCTTCTACCCACACGCGCTCGCTCCCACCCGTAAGGCAGCGCCCGACGCTTGCCAAGACACTTGCCAACTTCGTTGCCAACATCGTAGCTACATCTAGCGCCACGGCCGAGTCCTGCGCGCAAACACGCTCATGCAGCACCTAGCGCCGAGCCAGGCTCGGCCAATGCCAAGCCATATCAAGCTAAACCTAGCCCAATCAAGCCAAAAGGCTAGCCAATGGTCTAGCAAGACCATTTTTGGTCAATCTTGGTCAAAACAAGGAAAAACAAGCGTTTTTGGCTATTTTAGCCCATTTAAACCCAATTAAACCTATTATAAATAGAACCTTACTCTCATTTTGTAAAAAAACTTCCTCTCATTCAAGTACTCCTTTGGATTTTATTTTGATGCAATTTAATTCAAGCTTGTTACTATTTTCCTTTAATTCAAGTAAGCTTTCTTTCAATTTCATGCTTGTTCTTTAATTTCCTTGCTTGTTTTTCAATTTATGCTTTTTGCCTTAGCTCCTTGATTTCTTGTAAGATCTTATGAATCATCCATGGAATCTAGATGAGTGACACATATAGATCATAGATCGAGTACTTGGTCGTCGTTATTTTGAGTATTTTCATATGTTTCATGCTTGTTCTTCATTTTATTCTTTTTGCCTTATCTATTAGAATTGTTGCTTGATCTTGTGAATCATCCATGGAATCAAGATGAGTGACATGTCTAGATCATCGATCGAGTCTTGGATCGTTTTTATTTTGAGTATTTCATATCCTTTATTTAGGATTTTATTTTCATGCATTGTTTCATGCTTGATCATAGATCTATGCTTTGTTGCTTGTTATTTTATGTAAAGTTTTAAAATTTGACGTCAACTTTTCATGCTCTTTCTATTGATGTTTTTAATTTTTGTCAATTTGCATTTTTCTAAATTTTATGTTCATGCAAGCATGGTTGTACTCTAGGCTAGTCAAGTTGTACTTGATTTGCTTAATTTTCATTGTTGCTTTCATTTTAAATTAAGGCACACGACCGAGGCATCCGACCAACTTGGAATTTCATTTCTTAGTTTAGTTTACTTAGTTGTTTTCATAGTTTTTTACTAATTACTTATTGTCCAAAGCTACAAACACATTGATTCTTACGATCGAATTGAACTCTGATCATACTCACTTAATTCTACCGCCAATTTCACAAGCCTTTTTGATACATTTGGATTACTTAAGACCTGCTTGAAATCCAAATTGGTGCGTACCTTAACTTGTGGCCAAGAAAATAAGGCCGCAACTTTCTTACCGTATAGATCAGTGCAAAACCCCATTTCTCCAGGTCGGAATAATTTAGCTCGGCATCCCTTAACATTCTGCTGATGTAATAAATAGGCTTCTGCACGACTTCTTCCTCCCTGATAAGCACTAAACTCACCGCGGCATCTCCAACAGATACATACAAAATAAGGCCTTCTCCTGGCATTGTCTTAGTTAAAAGTGGTATTTCCGTCAAGTATTCTTTAAGATTCTCAAAAGCTTCCGTAGCCTCATTGGTCCACTCAAACTTTGATCCCTTTCTATGTTTCTTGAAGAAATACACACCTTTCTCTACTGACCTGAAAATAATATGGCTAAGGCTTGTGATCCGACCTATTAATACTTGAACCTCGCGTACCGTCCGAGGATGTGGCATCTCCAAAATAGCTCGCACCTTTTCTGGATTTACCTCGATACCTCTCTCAGTTACCATGTTCCCTCAAAAATTTCCCAGATCGCACACCAAATGCACACTTCTTTGGATTGAGTTTCATCCCATTTTCCCTAAGTATGGAAAAAGATTTTCTTAGGTCGTCCACATGAGAGTCCTCTTTCTTGCTCTTCACCAACATGTCATCCACATAAACCTCCATGGTGGACCCCAATAGGTCCTTGAACATCTTGTCAACTAATCGCTGGTAGGTCGCACCTGCATTCTTCAAGCCAAACGACATAGACACAAAGCAAAAGTTCTTGTCGAAGTGACAAAACTAACCTTACGCTGGTCCTCCTTTGCTAATGGTATCCTTGTGAAACATCCATCATGCTCAATAGCTCGCATCCAGAGGTTGAATCCACAAGTTGATCAATTTGTGGCAGCGGGTAATGATCTTTCGGGCATGCTTTATTTAGGTCGCGAAAATCTACACACATCCTCCACTTCTGTCCTAGTTTAGGTACCATCGCGACGTTGGACAAGTACTCTGGGAATTAGATTTCTTGAATATGGACTGCATTTAATAACTTCTGCACCTCTTCTCTTATTACTTTATCCAACTCTGCCCTGAAATGTCTTCCTTTCTGTTTAACCGACCTCGCCTCTAGATCTTCATTCAAGTGATGATGAGCGACCTCCGGGGATACCCCTACCAATTCTCCATCCTCAAAAGCGAAGATGTCTTGGAATTCCCTTAGCAGTGCTATAAGCTCGTCTCTTATTATTTTTGTCATTTGGGTCTCTATCCTCATAGTGTACACTGGACGACCTTCCTCCAACGAGATCTCCATCAATTCTTCACGCGGGAGAACATAATTCTCTTGTTCTTTTCTCTTCTTGGAACTAATCACTCCTTCCTTCACATCTTCCCTCCTTTGTCGCTTATTGTCACTCAAACCATTTATGACCATCATCTGATAGAACGACCTGGTGACATGTTGTTCGGACACAACCTTTCATACTCTGTCTCCCACATGATACTTTATACTCATATGATATGTAGAGGTTATCTCTTAGAATGCACTAAGAGCAGGTCGCTCTAGTATTGCATTATATGCCAACCTCCCGCGAAAAATTAAAAAATTCAGATCCTTCTTTGCCTGCAATTCGCCTTTACCCAATATTAATGAAAGTGTCAATTCACCCTCCGTGATAACATGTGCTCCATTAAAAGCATAAATCGGTGTATTCACAGGTCGCACCTTCGTGTCTAACTTCATTTGCTCCAAGCAATCTTAGTATATTATGTTAATGGAACTCCCATTATCTACAAATATTCTTCCCACCTCATATCCTTCTATTTCAACTTCAATTACCAGTGCGTCATTATGATCTTCCGGTAGCCCGCGTCATTCATCAGGACCAAAAGAGATGATAGGTCCTGACTTTTGAGGTCGCCTACTTATGACAGCGGCCTCCCATGGTCCAGGTCAGTCCGACTTGGCGTGTTTCTTCCATGCGTTATTCGTATCACCATCCGTTGGCCCTCCTAATATCATGTTAATTCTCCCTTATTCCCTCCTGCTCACCTCTGATCATTCTGTTTTCGACCTCCCTGTCGTGCTATCTTTCGACCCGGTTTTGAGGTGGACTCTCCGGCGGTGGTAGGGGTAATGTTTTCACTTGCTCGTGTGGTTCCCTGTCTCTGTATATGACTTCCTTTATATGTCCAACTTTAATGAGCCTCTCGATTTCCTCCTGAAGATGCCTGCACTTTTCTTTGGAATGACCATAGTTGTTATAAAACAAACAAATGAACTTCGACCTGGGATTAGTGAGAATCTGTGTGCGGGTCTCCGACCATTTTATATTGTTGGGTATTAAGTGTTCCATGATAGTAACACCTTTGCTCGGGGATACGCCAAAGGTGTGAAATCCTCGTCTCTCCAATCTCTCATATCCACTTTAGGTTCTGCTCTCCTACCTGTATTAGCAGTTCAGAGCCCGCGTACTACCCGCCGTGGTTCCCTTCTGATTTTCAACCTCTTAGGTATATTACTTCCGGTCTCCGCGACCTCTGTACCAAACCGTAAACGATGCTCCTCTTCAGCTCCCTCCACTTTTATATACTTTTCACATCTTTCTAAAACCTCGTCATACATTCACGCAGCCTTTTTGGCCAGAGACTTGCGCAGATCCTCCCTCCGTAACCCTTGGTGTAGTACCCCAGCTTTCATCTCGTTTGTAGCTATAGGTACCTCTAGCGTAGCGTTAGTGAATCGAGTAAGATAATGTTTCAGACATTCCTCTGGACATTGCACCATTGTGAAAAGAGATTGTGCTATTTTTGTGTGGTGCTTAACGCTGGAAAATTGCTTCAAAAAGGCGGCCTTTAACACTCGAAAGCTGGTGATCTTTCCTGGTGTCAAATGATGGAACCAGTCCTACGCTATTCCCCTCAGAGTAGAGAAAAAGCTCGGCATGCTACAACATCCGTATATTTATGCAAGATCACCTCAATCTTAAAAAGCTGCATGTGTCGAGTAGGGTCTGTCGACCCATGATATTGAAACTCCAATGTCTTTTACCCCTTAGGTAGTTTGGCTTGTAATATATCTTCCGAGAAAGGATGCCCCTTCTCTTCATCCGACCTATTTCCAGAACGTACAATTCGAATATCCATTCTAGTATATGACAATTCAGAACGTACAATCTGAATATCCGTTCTAAAATGTGACAATCTAGAACGTACAATTATATTATCCGTTCTAAAATAATGACATTCTAGAACTTACAATTTGAATATTCGTTCTAAAATATGGCATCTAGAACGTATATTTCGAATATCCATTCTAAAATACGACATTCTAGAACGTATATTTCGAATTGTACGTTCTAAAATATGACATTCTAGAAGGTATAATAGAATATATGTTCTAGAATAATGACATTCTAGAACATACAATTTGAAAGTACGTTCTAAAATATAACATTGTAGAACGTATATTGGATTATCCGTTCTAGAATGACAGACCTTCTAGAACGTATTTTTTAATTATACGTTCTAGAATGTATTATAAAGAACTGGGGCAACCCAAAATGCGACTTTTTAGAACGGGTATAAAACATTCTAGAACGGATCCGTTCTAGAATGCCTGTCATTCTAGAACGGATAAAAAATATCCGTTCTAGAATTCTCTGACAATCTAGAACGGCTGCATCTAGAACGCAGCAGAATCCGTTCTAGACGGCCTATTTTATCCGTTCTAGAATAATTGTTTCTGCACTAGTGCTTAGATGTTTTTCTCAAAACAATTAAACAAGTAAACTCTTAAAAATTGGAGATTTGTTTGTTTTTGAGTTTCGATTATAACTAAGAACTTGAGCAATAATAAATTAAACTAATTAACCTAATTAAACTAAACTAAATCACCAACTAGAAATTAAGAACACTAATTAACCAAATTAAACTAGGAATTTAATTACTAACTAATTATTTAATAAGAAACTCAATTAAAACTTAAAACTAAGCAATTATTCAATATTAAAACTAAAACGCAGCAGCTAGAAAACTATAAATCAACTCAATAATTCAACTCTAAACAACAATCATGCATGAATTAAGCATCTATGGCCTCCAACGATTATCAAACAATAAATTGATTCATGAAAACTAAGCAAACAAACATAAATTAATTGCATGAATATTCTCAACCAATCCAAGTATCCAATATTCAAACATAAACATAAAAATCTGAATTAAAACAGAAACTAAATTGCATAAAAGATTCAGCGAATTCAAGTTCAAACGTAAAATTCAAGAACATAAAGTAATTCTAACTATCTAAACATTAAATCTATGAATTAAACTAAGAAAGCAATTAAAAAGTTTAGAGTACTTATGAAATCTAAGAAGTGCAGAAAATTCTTCAGCTATTCCGGAGTTAAAACGCAATTCTTCGACAAGGATTGAATCACGAACGGAAAAACGAAGATTTGGATGCGTTGTTCTTCAATCCTTGGTCTAGAACTTGAAAAATTAATATAAAATATGAAAATAGGTTTATTCTAAGCCTCCAAACCCTAGGATTATCTTAGTCCTCTGTAAATCCGAATTAAGGTGGGTATTTATAGATATTAGGTGTCTTAGAGCCCAAGAAAACTTAAAAACGCGTCAAAAATGCGTTTCAGCGTCGGGGCGAGATACTAGAACGGTTCCCGATTTTAACCGTTCTAGAAAACTGGCAGCGGTCGGCAGCTCTCGGCGACATGGATACTAGAACGGTTCCAACATCTGACCGTTCTAGAAAACCTGGCAGCTTCCAAAAGTTGCCAATTTTTGCCAGAAAGCTCGTTTTCATTTCCTTGAACATCAATTCTTCTAATTAAGCTCCGAAATCCTCCGGTTACTTAGCTGTATAGGAAAAAAAACAAATAAACACCTATTTATATCGATTTTGATTAAAACATGGTAAAATAAGCTGGAAATACAGAAATACGAAAATGTGCTCAATTTATCCAACTTATACCAAAAACCCTAAGAAAAATATACTAAAATACTACTAAAAATCAAGACAAATCTGTGCTAATCAACTACCCCACGCTTTATTTGTTTGTTCGTCTTCGAACAGACGATAATTTTAAAGTATAACTAGAAAGAAAATCAGCTCAGGCAATGAGTCGTGCTATGCTACATACATAATTTTAAAAATATAGATACAAGTCACGCAACGTCAAATACTCCACCCTTATTACATTGTCGCTCCAAAATCAAATTCATGCATCCTCTCAAAAGGGAAATTTATATGTGGGTGTTCACTCAAAAGCATTCAAACATTGCTGCATAGGACGTGTATACGCTCAAATCATACAAATACATGCACAGTAAATAAGCACGAAAAATCAATCTCTTCTCAATCGCAAATTAAGTGTGATGTCAAAACTAAGAATCGGAAAAGGTCTTTTTGGGTTGTAATGTACGGCTCTTTGGACGGGTATGGAATATATAAGTCGTGTGGCTAAATAACTCACTCAACTAATCTAATCACAAAGCAAGTTACTTCACCTCGTACAAAAATAAAAACCTCACCAAACACTCATAACGTAGCCTTTAAACATAGGCTATTTGTCAACTCGTAACTCTACTACTGACTTGTTGCTCAAACCACTTAAATGAAATTGAAGCTCATAATACGCTTCTTACAAAACTCTTTTGCCTTCTAAACATTAGGCTTCATAAGAAAATAAACAATAAAACACAAGCCTTTATAATCGCGTAGGCAATGACTAAACACGAAACAACAAGACTCACCATCCTTCTTTTTCTTTTTTTTTCTCCCCCTTTTATTCTTTTTTATGGGGTCTTTTTTTTATTATTTTTTTTTTTTTTAAGGATGGTGATCCTTTATCACATAAATTCATAAACATCATAAATTCCTAATAAAATTCTCCAAAATAACCAATAAAAATAACGAACTCCTACCCCACGCTTTTAATGGGTTTGTAGGGGTTGACTCAATTAAATCACTCAAGGCTATAGGCATGGATGATTTGGCTATGATTGGCTCATTCGAAATTTATAGTGGCTAAAAATTTATGGATATGGCCGGAATAGTTTTTTTTTTCCTGTGCCTTAACATCATGTTCAAAGTAAACTATACACAACGGTTTCAAAGAGATATCAAGACTGAAACTTATTCAAGCACATGCAATGATGATAATCACTCAGGCTACTCACAGGCTTTTTGCATGAAAAAGTTTTGAATTGACGCTGCTTTAAAGGTTTTGCGAAATTATTTGCGTCCAAGTACCATTTTACAATATATAAACAATAATTTTTGAAAAGTTTATGCACTTATACACGCTCAAAAGACAAAAGCCTCAAATCTAATTTTAGTTAACTTCGATAGGCAAGCCAGACAAACACAATTTGGTGTAGGAATAGTAATCAATCACGTAAAAATTTATGCATATCAAAACAAAGACGTCAAATTGCACTTTCTTTTAAATATAAACCATACTCAACCACCCCCCTCCCTAAAAACTTGGCAATCTCCTGATTGTCGTAAAAATAAAAGAAAATAAGAGCAAGGGAGATGAGAAAACATCCCTGAAAAAATGCGATATTCGAGTCTCTCCAAAAATGCTTGTGCAATTATCCTTCATCTCAGACCGCGTGATTAGATTGTCTTGAACAAGCCTATAAAAAAAACAAACAAATAAAACAAACTATGATTGCGATCAATTGCTACGCGCAAGTGCCCGGTGGCACGTCCTTTTGGAATTTAAAATGGCCGGATTGCGGCTCAACGTCGTAAATGGCTGGGTTGCAACTCATCAAGAGGTTGCCGGACTACGGCTAACTTGGGTCGGATTGCGACCTCGATCGACGAAAATTAGAAGGTAGACGCTACTAGCGGTAAGCTCATCGTTATCCCTGATTGTTGCGGCTAGCGGTAGGTTCAGTGGTTGATCGTCATCATTAACGCCTTGAGTGGAACTAGCGGTAAGGCCTTGCGGCAGCAAGCTACCGCTATATAACCGTTGTCCAGAATAAGCGATTTATCGTATTTTCTGCACATCAACACACACATAAACGTACCACGGCAATTGACACAATATAAAGATAATAGAAATAAAATAAAATAAAATAAAGAAAAGAAAATAAAAACTAACGAACGCTTGGGTTGCCTCCCAAGAAGCGCAACTCTTAATGTCGCTTGCTTGACGCATTTTGCTTGATCAATCTCTAGCTCATGGTGGGTCCACGAACTCCTTCTTGGTGCGATCACGATTAATCACATAATTCCTAAAATAAGGCCTAAGTCGATGCTTGTGGACTTGAAATTTCATCTTTGTACACTCATCGTACAACGTGGCTACACCATACTCATCCATCTCCTCTATTAAAAATGGTCCACTCCATGCGACTTTAAAATTGGTTGGATCAAACTCACGATCGGAATTATATAGCACTAGTTGACCAACCTTCAACCTCCCATCATTAAACTTCATATCAAAAACCTCGTTCGACTTCGTTTTCTTCTTCTTCGTCCAATCCTTGCTATTAGCCTCGCCCTTTTTCTTCGCACGTTTAAAATTATCGTAAGGGTCGGGGGAATCATTCCTTGGATTTCTACATGGTGGCTTCGTCTCCTTCTTGGATTCAAATTTCAAACGATCTCGTTGTGGCCTCAACTCCACCTTTGGATCTATTTTAAATGCACAATTCTCTACGAGCATTCCATCATTAAATCCATCCATAATATCATATAACTCAATACCCAGCAAATACATCAAATCCTCCCTGCTCAAGTGTTCCGCGCCATCCTCATTATCAAACTCTTCAATCGTGCTAATGCTTAAAAGTTCATTCGTTCAAGAATCCACTAAATCAACAGTAGAACAATCTTCATTTGCAAACGGTGCAGGACTCTTGTGAATATCTTGAAGTGAAAACGCCACCGTTTCGCCTAATACGGACACAGTCACCCTCCCTTTGTTTACGTCGATCACCGTACGTGTTGTAGACATGAATGGACGTCCTAACAAAATGGTGTGTTCTCGATTCTCGCTTTGTACATCACCAACGTCCATAATGAAAAAATCGATCGGCACTACTAGCTTATATACTTGTACTAAAATATCCTCCACAATCCCCAAAGGTACTCTTATCGTTCAATCCGCCAATTGATCTCATCGTGGTCGGCTTCATCGGTCCTAGGTCAAACTCCTTGTAAATAGAGTGGGGCATCAAATTTATGCTAGCGCCAAGATCGAGCATCCCCCTTGCCGTTTGTCCATTCCCGAGAGAGATAGTTATGCAAAAACTCCCGGGATCCTTCTCTTTGGGTGGCAATGGTTTCTTAAATATAACACTAACTTCTCTTGCCAAAGCCACATGTTGATTTCCATCCAAGCGCCTTTCCCTTGATGCTAGCTCCTTGAAAAACTTCACATACGTTGTCATTGTCTTTATCACCTCTACCTGGGGAAGGTTAATATTAACGTTTTTCAATAAATTGTATAACTCCATGAATTTTTTATTTTCCTTGGCCGGACGTAGGCGACTTGGGAAGGGAACGTGATCATAAATGGTCAACTTCCACAGTGGTGCATTTAAAGAATCGGTGGGGTCTTCAGTTGCTGTAGAACTGTTCTTTCCTTTTAATGCTCCCGGAATATACGGATTTGAAGACGTATGCATATGGTCGGCTGTTTTGGTTGCATCTACTTGAGGTTGGATCTCGGACTCTTTCTTGTCTTCCTCATTTTCTAGCTCGACGCCGTTATCCACTACTTTTTCGCTCCTTAGCACATGAATAGCCGAGGCGTGTTCTGTTTGGCTTGGAAAAGTATTTTTCTCCTTCTTCAATGACGCCATGTCAGTTGTTAATTATCCTACCATCATCTCCAATCTTCTTAGTCCTGATTAATTTTCAAGAGTGCGTTTGGCCATTTTTATCATTATTGTTCTCGATTCTTTCATATCATCCTGAACTTCTTTCATTTCACCTCGAACTCCCTTCATTTCCTCCTGAACATGTGTGAGGCCATATCGATTCCGAATAGTTTCGGCGACTTGGTTTTGGTGCCAGACTAAAAGTTGATCAGTAGATTGAACTGTAGTAGGCGTTTGCCCTTGAACATGGAAGTTATTCGGGGGCGGTGGTAGTGGTTCTTGCATATGTGGTAGTCTCTGCCCAGAATGTTGTTGGTTTGAATAATACTGGATGGCATTGACGTCCCCTCGTTGTTCATTATTGGTTGGACACATATTCGTTAAGTGTTCTGGAGACCCACATTGGTCATATGTCGCTACGGACTCCTTTGAAGAAACTTGGCTCGTTCGCGGGGCTCTCGATACTTCCCTGATCATCTCCTTGATCGTTTGACCATCTCTCACCAAAACCTTAACTCCTTCTTCTTTATCTGTCTCGGTGGTGGAAACTTCATTTACTTTCAATTTACGAGGTCGTGAGTTGGTTTGTCTCGACTTCTCGCTTTGCTTCTCCAACACTCATTTCGCCTCGATGGCTGTTAAATCTCCGAAATCTCCTCCCGTCGCTATTTCAACTTCCTTTTTCCCATGGTCCAACAGCCCATCAAAGAAAAATTGGTTCGTCATCTCGGGGGAGTAGTTATGGTGGGAGCAAGCTTGCAAAAGAGTCTTGTAACGCTCCCATGTTTCATGAAATAGCTCACCCTCCAACTGCTCAAACGTAGCGATTTGGCTTCGAAGATGCCCAGTGGTTTTTGCTGAATAGTATTGATTTAAAAACTTCTCGCTTATCATTTCCCAATCAGTCAATGATCCAGGTTCTAGGGAAAGTAACCACGACTTTGCTTTGTCCTTCATGGCATAAGGAAAATAAATCATTTGCACCTCCTCTTGGTTAAGCCCATTAACCACAAATCTGCCCACTTCATCAATATAATAGTTCAAAAACGCCAAAGGATCTTCATGGGCACCTCTGTGGAAAGTCGTGAGTAAATTCAATTGATGCGGTTTAATCTCTACTTCCCTTGTAGTTGGCCCAAGAACAATAGCCGACCTAAAAGGTACAACCTTCGGACGTGCCAAATCACGCTGTCTAGGTGGTTGAGCGTGTCTCGGTGCTCTCTCTCGATGATAGGCAGCATCATAATCTCCTTCGTAAGCTTGGTCATCGAACCATTCATCTACAAACTCACGTTGAGGGATTGGTCTGTCAGGATAATCGTCACACACATCCTCGTCATGTTGACCATTCCTTCCTCTATTTCCTTGTCTTAGTTGTAATGGGGCCCGATTGTTTGGTGGTTGATTGTGACCTCCAAAGTATCATGGTTCGCTTTCGTAATTCCTATGTCTTCGTGTTTGAGGTAAGGGTAAATGATTGTTTATAGCATCGAATAACTCATTATGCCCGCCTCCATGATGGGATCCATGATTATATCGTCTCGCCATGGACTCGGGAATCTCGTTGCACACAAAATTCGTGTCTAAAGAAGAATCGCTCTCGGAAACTTGTTCGGGTCTTAGTCTCGTTGGATGTGCGCGGTGGATGTCGTCAAAGAATGGTGCAAGATCGAGTTGTAGTGATCGTCTACTTTGCATAAACTCAACAACAAATCAATGTACCAAATGTCAAAAACCCAACCCAAGTGTAAAAAAAATAAAAATAATAATAATAACTCAAAAAGAAAATAAAACGAAAAACATCCTTAATTCCTACTCGTTGTCCCCGGCAACGGCGCCAAATGTTTGAACCAAACTTTTGTGCATCCCTTTTTAATATATTTTAATTTAAAACACGCAACCTTGCTCACAAGAGTACGAGGGTGCTTGTAGGGTGGGAAGTTGACTCGTGTCGATCTCTCGAGGACAACTGTTCGGTCTCTTAGATGTTTTTCTCAAAACAATTAAACAAGTAAACTCTTACAAATTGGGGATTTGTTTGTTTTTGAGTTTCAATTATATCTAAGAACTTGAGCAATAATAAATTAAACTAACTAACCTATTTAAACTAAACTAAATTACCAACTAGAAATTAAGAACACTAATTAACCAAATTAAACTAGGAATTTAATTACTAACTAATTATTTAATAAGAAACTCAATTAAAACTTGAAACTAAGCATTATTCAATATTAAAACTAAAACGCAGCAGCTAGAAAACTATAAATCAACTCAATAATTCAACTCTAAACAACAATCATGCATGAATTAAACATCTATGGCTCCAACGATTATCAAACAATAAATTGATTCATGAAAACTAAGCAAACAAACATAAATTAATTGCATGAATATTCTCAACCAATCCAAGTATCCAATATTCAAACATAAACATAAAAATCTGAATTAAAACAGAAACAAAATTGCATAAAACGATTCAGCGAATTCAAGTTCAAACGTAAAATTCAAGAACATAAAGTAATTCTAACTATCTAAACACTAAATCTATGAATTGAAACTAAGAAAGCAATTAAAAAGTTTAGAGTACTTATGAAATCTAAGAAGTGCAGAAAATTCTTCAACTATTCTGGAGTTAAAACGCTATTCTTCGATAAGGATTGAATCACGAACGGAAAAACGAAGATTTGGATGCGTTGTTCTTCAATCCTTGGTCTAGAACTTGAAAAATTAATATAAAATATGAAAATACTTTTATTCTAAGCCTCCAAACCCTAGGATTGTCTTAGTCCTCTGTAAATTCGAATTAAGGTGGGTATTTATAGATATTAGGTGTCTTAGGGCCCAAGAAAACTTATAAACGCATCAAAAACGCGTTTCAGCGTCAGGGCGGGATACTAGAACGGTTCCAGATTTTAACCATTCTAGAAAACTTGCAGCGGCTGGCAGCTCTCGGCGACATTGATACTAGAACGGTTCCAACATCTGACCGTTTTAGAAAACCTGGCAGCTTCCAAAAGTTGCCAATTTTCGCCGGAAAGCTTGTTTTCATTTCCTTGAACATCAATTCTTCTAATTAAGCTCCGAAATCCTCCGGTTACTTAGCTGTATTGTAAAAACAACAAATAAATACCTATTTATATCAATTTTGATTAAAACGCGGTAAAATAAGCTGGAAATACAAAAATACGAAAATGTGCTCAATTTATCCAACTTATACCAAAAACACTAAGAAAAATATACTAAAATACTACTAAAAATCAAGACAAATCCGTGCTAATCAACTACCCCACACTTTATTTGTTTGTTCGTCCTCAAACAGACGATAATTTCAAAGTATAACTAGAAAGAAAATCAGCTCAGGTAATGAGTCGTGCTATGCTACATACATAATTTTAAAACTATAGATACAAGTCACGCAACGTCAAATACTCCACCCTTATTACATTGTCGCTCCAAAATCAAATTCATGCATCCTCCCAAAAGGGAAATTTATATGTGGGTGTTCACTTAAAAGCACTCAAACATTGCTGCATAGGACGTGTATATGCTCAAATCATACAAATACACGCACAATAAATAAGAACGAAAAATCAATCTCTTCTCAATCGCAAATTAAGTGTGATGTCAAAACTAAGAATCGAAAAAGGTCTTTTCGGGTTTTAATTCAAAGTCGGTTGTAAAGTTGCAGTATTTATGGAATTATGATGGGAGAAGGAAACCCTTAACTTAGGGAATACTTTTCATCTCTATAAAAGGAGGTGCATATCTCTCATTACTATTATCGTATCATAATCGCATCTTGTCAGATTCCAGTAGAAGTATTGGGTGTTTTGAACTTGCTTTTGACTTAAGCATCGGAGGGCCTTAACGGGCTCAAAATCCGACCCATTCGAGGTGTTGTTTTGCAGGACCAGCTAGGTCGCGAGGAGGATATTCGGAATTTTGGTAGGTCGCTGTGACAAATTTAGGATCTACTTCAGGTCGCTAATCTTTATTTTGATGTTAGTGCCCCATATATTTGGTAACCCAAATTTTTGGACTTATCAAATTGGCACCGTCTGTTGGAAAGAGGGACATCGAGTCCTTGAGCGAAAGACGTGATAAATCTCGTAAACAAAACATGAAGGATAACATAATACCTAGAACCCTACACTATGGTTCTGAGTCGGACAAACAATAAAAGAAGATCAGGATGGCGGGCGTCGATGAAGGAGACGTGATGAAAGGTGAGCGGACACCTCCACAGATGAATCCGACATTCCAGGGATTGGATGGTGCACCACCACCCTCCCCAAATCGTCGGGATGGAAAGGAACCAGTGGAAAGCTTGAGGACGCCAGAGGTGGTGGCGCAGAAAGTAACCATATAGGAACGGAAGAGTGGAAGGACTTTCCCAAGAATAAGCCTTGTCAGATTAAAAAGTGATTCTTAGAAGGGCTTATGGATTTTGTGCCTTTGGAGAAACAGGAGGAATTGCATAGGTATTTAGCAAGCGGGATGGATACTCGAAAAGAGAAGAAGGATGATCTTAACAGCGAGAGGGAGGAGAAGCCGGTAACCGAGAAGGCAAAACAGAACGGGAGGTCTCCGTCCAGGGAGTCTTCTAATGGAAGGAAGGGTCGAAGTAAATGTAAGTACGAGGACACATCCAGCTCTACCTCATCCACAACTCACAAGCGCAAGGGGAAGGGAGTGAATTTGAAACGAAGTCATTACCAGCGACGATGTCGCCGACATGACAAACATACTAGCTGGAGTGAAACTCATAGCTCGGAGACGGATGGTGAATCTCGGGATAAAACCCGTAAGAGTCGTAGTGGATACAACGAAGGAAGGGACGAAAACAAGATGGAACAAGGAAATAAGGCTCTTAGAGATATGCAGGAGGCCCTGCTGAAACTACAAAAGCGAGTGGAGGGTGGGAAGCTCGACGAAGATGAAGGGCATCCCTTCTCGGATGATCTGTTACAGGCCGCGATATCCAAGGGATATAAGGCCTTAAAATTTCAATATCGAGGAGAGACCGATCCGACCGAGCACTTACAACTCTTTGAGAATGCAAAAATGTTACACAATTACTTGGATGTTGTGGCATGTCGGGCCTTTGTGTCTACTTTGAGGGAAATTGCACAAAACTGGTTATATCAGTTGCCGCGGGGAAAAATTACCAGCTACTAGGTGTTGTGAGCTGCCTTCTTAAAACAATTTTCCAGCGTGCGACAGAATGCGAAGACGGCACAGTCGCTCTTTACTATGGTACATCGATCTGACGAGACATTGAAATAGTATGTCAATAGATTCACTAATGCCACTCTAAAAGTGCCTATGGCAACTGACGAAATGAAGGCTGGAGCTCTACACAAGGGACTGAGGAGAGAGGACTTACGAAAATCTTTGGTCAAGAAAGAGGCCCGGATGTACGACGAAGTGTTGGAGAGATGTCATAAGTATATACAGGTGGAAGAAGCTGAAGATGAACACCAGTTGAATTTCGGTAGAGAGATCGCAGATACGGGAGGTAGTGTATCCAGGAGGGAACTAAGAAGGGAGCCTAGGAGGATGATGCGCGGGCTCTTGGCCTCGAATGCAGGAGTTAGTGGGAAGCAAGAGACGAGTGCGCGAAACTGGAAGAATGAAGATTTTACTCCATTGGCTTATCCGCGGGCTAAAGTATTTTCTATTAAGGAGCGTTTGGTACCTAATGCTATAAAGTGGCCAGAAGACCGCACGCCGATTCCTACACATCGCAATACTAATTTCTTTTGTTTGTTTCACAACAATTATGGGCATTCCACTGAGAATTGCAGGCATCTCAAGGAGGAGATAGAGAGACTTATAAAAGTTGGGCATCTGAAGGAGGTGATTTACAAAGATAGAGAATCAAAAGAGCAGGGGCGACCATTGCCTCCGCCACCGCTGAGGGACCTACCTCAGGATCAGGTCGTGGGACAACAACAGAGGAATCAGGGAAATAATGCCCCACGGAGGAATAAAGGGAGGATAAGTATGATCTCGGGTAGACCGACTGATGGGGATTCCAACAATGCGCGAAAGAGGCATACTAAGTCAGCTCGCTTGGGAACCTGGGAGGTCCCTAGCGTGATTCCACAATCATAGATGGAAGGGCCTGTCATCTCTTTTGGTCCTCATGATCGACGCGGACTACAGGAAAATCATAATGACGCATTAGTAATTGAAGCTTATGTGGTGGGATATGAAGTCAGTAGAATCTTCGTGGATAATGGGAGCTCGGTAAATATTATCTACACAGATTGCCTTGAGCAGATGGAATTGGAAAAGAAGGCGCGACCTGTGAACACACCCATATATGCTTTTAATGGTGCACAGGTGAATACTGAAGGAGAGCTGACATTGCCAGTAGTATTGGGGAAGGATGAGTTACGAGCAGAGAAACATTTGAGATTTTTGATCATTCGGGGAAGATCGGCATATAATGTTATATTGGGCCGACCTGCCCTCAATGCATTCCAAGCGATAACATCGACCTATCACATGAGCATTAAGTACCCGGTGGGTGATAAAGTAGGGGAAGTTATTTCAGAACAGAAGGTCGCGAGATCGTGTTATCAGTTGACAGTCAGGAGAGGGTTAATAGAAAATAAACGCGAAAGGGATGATGGCTAGTTGGAAGGAGTGCTTAGTGAAAACAAGATAAAGGAGCATGAGAATTCCATTCAACCGAATGAAGAATAGATGGGAATCTCGTTAGAAGAAGGTCGCCCAGAATATACTACTAAGATGGGCACCTTAATACTTGAGACATTAAGAGGTGAGCTAGTGAATTTGTTAAGAGAATTTCGGGACGTATTTGCCTTTGGGAATGGAGAGTTAATAGGAGTATCTCCTGAGGTCGTACAACACCATTTGAATGTCGATCCAGAGGCAAGGTCAGTGAAGCAGAAGAGGAGACATTTTGGGCCAGAGCTGGACAAAGTGATTAAAGTAGAGGTTCAGAAGTTGTTAAAAGCAGTCCATATCAGGGAAAACCAATTCCCTGAGTATTTATCCAATGTTGTGATGGTGCCAAATTCGGCACAAAAGTGGAGGATGTGCGTGGATTTTCGCGATCTGAACAAAGCTTGCCCAGAGGATCACTATCCTTTACCACATATCGATCAGTTGGTGGATTCAACATCAGGATGTGAGCTGTTGAGTATGATGGATGCTTCACAGGGATATCATCAAATACCCCTCGCAAGGGAAGATCAGCCCAAGGTGAGCTTTGTCACATCCACAGGTATATATTGTTTTGTGTCTATGCCCTTTGGCTTGAAGAATGCTGGAGCAACCTATCAGAGGTTGGTGGATAGTATGCTCAAAGATATGCTGGGGTCCACCATGGAGGTTTATGTGGATGATATGCTAGTCAAGAGCAGGAAAGTGGAATCCCATGTAGAAGATCTGAGGAAAACATTTGTTATATTGCGGCAGTATGGGATGAAGCTTAATCCTAAGAAGTGTGCCTTCTGTGTGCGATCGGGGAAGTTTTTGGGGTACATGGTTACAAAGAGAGGAATTGATGTCAACCCAGAGAAAGTGCGAGCTGTTGTGGAGATGTCGCATCCTCGCACGGTGCGTGAGGTTCAGGTACTGACAGGTCGTATTGCAGGTCTTAGCCGTTTTATTTCCAGGTCAGCGGAGAGAGGGGTTCCTTTCTTTAGAGTGCTTCGAAAGGGATCCCAGTTTGAGTGGATGAAGGAAGCTGCGGATGCATTCGAGGAACTGAAAAAGTACTTGGCCGAGATACCATTGTTAACTAAACCAATACCTGGAGAAGATTTGATCTTATACATATCGGTGGGAGATGTCGCAGTGAGTTTGGTATTAATCAGAGAAGATTCGGGTACGAAAGACCTATTTATTATATTAGCAGGATGTTACGAGGAGCTGAGTTGAAATATTCCGAGCTGGAGAAAGGAGATTTTGCGTTGATTTGTACAACAAGGGAATTGAGGCCGTACTTTTTGAGTCATAGGGTGAAAGTGCGTACTAACCTAGCCCTTAAGAAGGATTTAGGCAATCCAAATGTATCTGGGAGGCTGGTAAAATGGGCTGTGGAATTAAGCGAGTACGATGTGATATATGAACCGAGAACAACTATTAAGGCGCAGGTGTTGGCAGATTTTTTACAAGAGATGGTGCGCCCATCTGATGCGAGCGAGGAAGTAAGGGCATGGACGTTATATACTGATGGTTCGACTATGGCATCGGGAGCAGGGCTGGGTATAGTGTTAACCAGCCCAGAAGGTGAAAACTTGGAGTTCGCGATCAACTTGGGGTATAAATCATCCAATAATGAGGCTGAGTACGAGGCTATGTTACAGGGCATAAAAATGGCAGACGAGCTGGGAGTAAGGAAATTAGAGGCATACACTGACTCTCAGCTGGTAGCTCGTCAATTTGATGGTTCTTTTGAGGCTAAGGAGGAGCGGATGGCGGTATATTTGGATAAATTATGAAAAGAGGCAGCACGTTTTGAGGAGTTCAAATTGGAGCACTTACCGCGAGCTGAGAATAATCGAGCTAATCAGCTTGCACGGATAGCGGGAACACTGGGGACTTGTGATACTCGGAAAGTCACATTGATAGAGTTGGGCCGTAGTAGTGTAGAGAAAGGGAAAGAGGTTATGGATATCGAGGAAAAAGATGATTGGCGCACACCTATATGGGATGTCCTTGTTAAAGCAAAGGAGGGCGTAGAGATATTAACGACGAAGGAGACTAGAATAGCAGCTCGCTTTTGCGTAATACATGAGGAGTTGTACAAAAGGTCGCGGTTTAGACCTTTCCTGAAATGTTTAGTTAAGGAACGAGGATTGGAAGTGCTAATAAAGATACACGAGTGATACTGCGGGAATCATGCAAAAGGTAAAGCATTGGTGGGCATAACATTATGAGCTGGTTTCTTTTGGCCAGGAATGAAGGCTATGGCTAGCAATTTGGTGAGAACATGTAAGAAGTGTCAAATGCATGCACCGGTTATCCATATACCGACAGAAGAAATGATTGTTATGAGCTCGCCATGCCCGTTCGCGTAGTGGGGAATTGATATTGTGGGTCCTTTTCCAAAGACCCCGGGCAACAAGGAGTATATGGTGGTGGCGATTGACTATTTCATGAAGTGGGCGGAGGCCGAAGCTGTTACTAGGATAAGTGAGCAGCACATGATGGAGTTTATTTTTAGGGGAAAAGATTGTAACCATCCTGTACTATACGCGTTTTTTGGGTTTGCATCCTAACGTTTTTTTTGTAATTTAATGCATCCTGTTCTATACAAAATTTTGAAAGTGCATCCTGTACCATACAAGATTTAGAAAAAAACTAGTTTTATTAAATAAAAACTCAAATTTATTAAATAAATATGCAAACCATATTTTARCCTAATGTTTACCGGAACTAGTTTTATTAAATAAATAAAATTTATTATTTATTTAGTAATAAATTCGGTAATTTTTGCATATTTAATAAAATATGCCGGAACTAGTTTTAAATAAATAATAAATTCACCGGAACTCACACAAAGTATATGGGTTTGAAAATATGCAACCTCACTCGTGAGACTAGGTGAGTTTCGATGAGTTTGGACGAGTTGATTGGTCGGAGGATGCACTTTCAAAATTTTTTGAAGTACATGATGCATTAAATTACAAAAAAAAGTTAGGATGCAAACCCAAAAAATGCGTATAGTACAGGATGGTTACAATCTTTTCCCCTTATTTTTAATAATATAATTTGCAGGTTTGGTGTGCCGCAAGTGTTAGTGTCTGACAATGGAACCCAGTTTAATGGGAGAAAGATTCGAAGCTGGTGCAAGGAGATGGGGATGAAGCAGCGATTTGCTTCTGTGGCACATCCCCATAATAATGGGCAAGTCGAAGTTACTAATCTCATAATTGTGCAGGGACTTAAGTTTCAACTGGAGAAGGCAGTGGGACTCTGAGAGGAAGAGCTCGCTTCGGTCTTATGGGCTTATCAAATAACTCCCTTGACCTCTACGGGCGAGTCGCCGTTTAGTTTGGTTTATGGTATGGATGCGGTTATTCCAGCAGAAATAGTGGGGGGCTCGCAGCGTTTAGAAACATTCAATGCGGAGGAAAATGAAAGATTAGCTCGGGGAGCGATAGAAACAATCGATGAAATACGAGAAAAGGCTGCAGCTCGTGTCGAATATTATAAACAAAGGATACAAGCTGCTTTTCACAAATGGGTCAAGAATCGTTGTTTTCAGGTTGGCGATCTGGTATGGAGGCGAGCTGACGCACTACGCATGACTAAGAAGTTGGAACCAGATTGGGTTGGACCGTTTAAGGAGGTGAGAGTGTTGCAAGGAGGAACCTAAATACTTGAGGATGCGAGTGGAAAGGTTTTACCTAGAAGCTGGAATGTGTGTCATTTGAAGAAGTACTATGCCTAGAGGGCGGATAGGGTTTGTTTAAGGCGGGAGAGGGTAATTCTTGTTCGGAGGGCACCTCTCCCTTAATGAATGTTTTTATGGATTGTGGGCTGACGCTTTTATGAGGTCGGCGATGGGGGGGAATAGGGTAACTCTTATTCGGAGGGCACCTCTCCCTTAGTGAATGTTTTTATGGATTGTGGGCTGACGCTTTTATGAGGTCGGAGATGAGGGGGAGAGGGTAACTCTTGTTCGGATGGCACCTCTCCCTTAGTGAATGTTTTTATGGATTGTGCACTGACGCTTTTACGAGGTCGGCGATGGGGGGGGAGAGGGTAACTCTTGTTTGGAGGGCACCTCTCCCGCAGTGAAAGTGTTTATTTCAGTGGGCTGAAACTTGTTTTAGGTCAGCGAGGTGGGGAGAGGGTAACTCTTGTTTGTAGGGCACCTCTCCCGCAGTTAGTTTTATGTTGTGAATATTTGATGTTTTGGTAATGAATAAAGTTTTAGCAAGCTATGCGGATGGTTTTTATGGTTAAGTGGTTATGAATGTTTTTACTTGTGTTTTTGTGCTCTTTGTTGTTTAAGTGGGTGATTGTTTTATGCGATTTAATGTTTTTGTGTGTTAGCATGATTGGGTTGCTATAAGTTATGATTTGATTGTTCTTATGATCTCACGACCTCTTAAGGTGAGTTGTGGTTGGATGTGGTTTCGCACGACCTGTATTAGTTGGTCGTGTGTAAAGTTAGCAGTTTTGTAGGAATTTTAAGTGCAGATTTGCAAGTGTTTGGGAGCTAAGTTATAAATAAAAATAAGTGTTTGCAGTAATAAAAGATTAATATTATAGGTCTTTCAAACAGTTTTATCAGCAGTCTTGTCAGAAGTGGCAGGTAGAGGATTTTGTTTGCTCGGTTCGGCAGCGGGAAGCATATCTTCAGGTGGCACATCTAGATTGGATGAGAGTTTGGCAGATAGGATGGATCGGCCTTGGCATGATAACCACCATCTTGCATTTATGGGTTGCTTCATATCGCCTTTCCAAGTGTTGAAGGTGGTCATCTGGTTGACAATAGCCTTCACGTCCGAGTCGTAGGGGACGTTCATGGCCGCGAGCTGTTCCTTGACTATCCCTATAGCTTTGCGGACCCATTCTCTTCTCCCCACCGTCATCTTGCCAAGGTATAAGGTCGACTGTCCGAAGGCCTTGATTAGCTTCTCCCGGTATGAACTTACGAATTTTCGGCCCACCTCACTCACTAGGAAGGTTCGGCGACCCTTCAGTGATGCCCTGCTCACGAGCTGTCTGGATTTGTTCCTCTTTAGTCCGCACAAAATCCACAAGTTTTTTAATCTGTTCTCGAAGCTCGTTGGCCATGCGAGTTGTCTCATCCGTTAGACTAACCACTTAAATTTTCAGAAGGCCGTTCTCCTCCTCGCTTGCACTCAGTTGTTTGCGCGCTTGGTCCAGTTCGCCCTGCGTGAGATAGAGTTATTTTGTTTGCTGTTCAGCTTGCGCAGTTAGCTCTTCGAAGGTTTTCTGTAATTCGTTGTCTTCGATGCGGGCTGCGAGCTGGACGGCCACCGTGGAGAATAGAGTGTTCAACTGTTTAAAACAAACACAAATAAAGAGATGCAGGATCAATATTTTACGTATTATTAAGTGATTTGAGGGTCAGAATGTGATGAAGAATATACCTGAGTCCGGGCGCGTTGTTGAAGAAGTGTTCTAATGGCGGCTGCATCCTCGCAATTTTCTAAATCTTTTTCCAAATTCGGCGAGCTGGATGTCGCGCCACCAAAGGTCTTGCGAAGTCGCCTTTGCTTTGGAGTGGGTGAGTTAGGTCTTTTGGCAGAAGTTCGGATGGGTCGTTTCCCCTTCGAAGTCTTTTTAACCAGTTGGCTCTCTTTGAGTTCGTCTTCGACTTTCGGGTCCGTTTCTGCTCCAAATGCTTCATTTAGGATCTCATCCACGTTGGGGATCGAAGGTGGCGGTGCTGAAGTGATCTCAGGCTGTGGCTCGGTCTGCGCCACAATTTCCACCGAGCTTGAGGAGACACATGCTTCACAAAAGGCATCTGTGAATATGAGTGAAGTGTTAGTATGGAATATAATTGTTTAAATATTAGTGCAACATTTGTAACGCAGGGAACCTACCGAACTCTGATCGGGTTAATGCGATGAGAATGACATTGTTTATATCAATAATTATATATTTATCAAACTGATAATTCATTTCTTAAATTCGCGTAATACGCTGGTCTAAACCTAGTAATATAATTACAGACCTCGATTCATAGTTTTACCAATATAAAATATATGTGTTGCGAAGAGTGTAAAATAAAATACATACGTATAAAACTTTTGACTGTAAGAATAATTTGTTCTTATAGTCGAACCAATAAGGTAAAAAAGTTTACTAATAAAAACTTGCGTATTAATGATTACAAAAGATGTAATCCACCAAGTAAAGATAAACTAAAAACTCTTTAACAGTAGATATGATCTAAATCAGTATAACTCTTTCAAAACTAAGATTCATAATCACATGATTGGATCTTAACAAAAAATGTAAAAATAATGGAAGAAAACAATTCCCACTGGAGCATTCTATTGTGGATGCCAAAAGCATTTGCAATCGCATCAACCAAATACGAGAATTTGCAACAAAAATAATTGAGCTCTCAAATGATTTAGCTTCAATATTTCTCTCTAAATGTGTGAATCATTTATGAGCAATTCCTCAACTTTATATAGGCACACCTTACTTGTATAAGAGACCTACAAAATAAGGATAAAAGATATATGCAAAATATTGCAAGTAAATATCATTATTAAGGAAAGAAGATCACATCTCTAGAGTCCCAATAATATAACTAGCCTAAAGAATATTTTTTAGTCTAAAGAAAGAAATATACATTATATATTGTAGATAAATATTAATATAAAGAAAATAGGATAAAACCTTATACTGCTAAATAATAAATACGTGTACGATGTAATAGAAAGAGAATTACAACCTAATATATACATGATAATTACCAAAGATGATAAATATCAAATATTTCCTAAATGATTAAATCTTGGCAAGAAATCCAAAATATTAAATAAGACAAAATAAATCAATAATTATTAAATCATGTATTCATATAATACGTGACTCAACAATCTCCCCATATTTATCTTTCTTGTCCAAAACTCATACAATGAAAATACTAAGTATGAAACTTGTATAATATCGAAAAATACTCCCCCTAAATTGATGCAATTAAACATAAAACTGTTAAGAAGAATGTTAAGACATCCGGGATAAAACTCGCCTTAATAAATTAGAGCAAAAAGTCATAGTCATTCCACAGCAAAATATATAATATATACAATAAAAAAAACATTAAAACAAAGTTTATCATTTAAAAGCATAAAACATCTCTTATGTAAAGAGATTATCGAACTCCGAAGTGAGATCACTTCATTTAGGAAAAGCAGCAGCCTCGAAAACTAACTAAATTCCATCATCATTTTAATCAAGAAGACAATAGGCATAGTAAATCTCGAAGATGGACCAACTCCCCCTGAATGAGATGCAATATTTGTAGTGGCAACCATAAAAACATTGACAGCAGCATCCGCAAAAAGATCAACTCCCCATGAATTCAGATCTCCCCTTGAACCATGCATATTCTCTTGGCTTGGAACAGCAAAATTGGAATCTTGAGCACTAAAATAATCAACCACATCTTCCCCTTTATGGACAAAAATAACATAATCTAAAATTAGGTCGAGAAGTTGGGTACAGAGAGAAGAAAAATGGGCAATAATATCAGTGGGGTACTATAGTTGATCTAGTAATAGCAAACGCAACACTGGAACCGTCAAATTTGGGTCAAACTCTGAAGAATCATGATTACAAATAGAGATGTAATAGACATCCGCAACAACATCAAGAGTAGCATCCGGGATGGCATTTGGGACGACATTACGAGTGGGAGCAAAATTAGTAGTAGAATCATCTGGAGCATCGTGATCAGAAGAGATATCCTCGTTGTCGAAATATACCACCAGAATATCAAAAAGTATATTCTTAGCATTTAGGAGCATTGGGGAAACTATAAACACATCCAGACACCCGAGCAGAGGAACTCGTGGAACCAGACCTTGCGACACCAGTAATCTGAAGATCAGACTCAGTAATGGCAATGCCTGCTTCTTCGAAGAAGATATAATGAAGAATATGATAGCACCAAAGACATGGGGATCAAAATTATATGACATTCAAGTCCCGATGTAACAGAGAATGCAGGCATGAATCTCGGTGGCTCTAAAGTTATTATTCATTAGAGCACATTTTCTATAACACACTTTGTGCATAAATCATAGTAAGAAGTCAGTCGGGAGGAAGGTAACTGAGTTGAACACTTAGTGGTAAGATCACTCATCAAAAATTTGATCATTTGAGTGAGATCATTTGGCTCTAACTCTTCAACAACATTTGGAGTTTCAAACAAGGAACTGATAATGGTAGGAGTGAATTTAAAATCTCTACACGTACATAAACACGACCATATCTTGGAGAGGTAGGATCACGGACTTCGGCAATGAGATTAGAATAGACAAACACAATAGTTTAATTGAATAGCACAATATCTTCAATCGCGCGCATGTGTTTCTGGATCTTAAAAAAAATGTCAATATTGTAAGTCTAAAACATCGGAACATGATGACGCTTCTCCTTTATCATAGATTGGCCAACAAATATCTTATATCTATCATTTGACAATGGGTTTGATTCATTGATTGGAAAACTTCCTTTTCTCGATCTTGATTGGCGTAAAAATTCCAGAACTATGGGACTAGTTGAGCAGCTGGGGTATAAAATGTTTTCGTAAAAGCATTACCCAGCTCGAAGTTAGCAACAGATGTGGGTCCAGATGTGATTTCATCATCCACAGCATTAGGAACCCCATTCATGGCAACATCGTGAAAAGCATCCCCAATGATTGGGTTGACCAATTCTATAAACTCGCTAGTTAACGTGCATGAGCTAGAGTTATCCCCAGCCAAAATGTTCTTATCACCTGAGATATCGATGACTGATGCTGGATAAGGGCGTTAAGGACTAGCAGCAATATCATTTCCATTCTAAAGATATAAAAGTGCCACTAGAAGAAATCACATGTTTTATCACGATTTTTTTTCACCCATACAATGTTGTCATAATATGTTTATCAATAGTGACGAATTTTAGTTTTGTCACTGAAAAATACATTTTGATGACAATATTTATTTTTGTCATCATCAATCTAGTTTTTCGTCACTAATTCGCATATTTGATTACGATTAAATTCAAATTTATCACAATAATGGAATGACGAAAAAAATGGGTAGGAGAGAACCTTTCAGTGACAAACTAGTAATCAATGGTGACGACATTTGGTGTCACAATAAGTGCTCTCACTGTAGTTGTTCGGTAGAATGTCAGATTTTGCAAAGGTGCTGAAATGAGATCTGGACCAATGTTTGGGAGGTTTTTGCACCAGCCACTGAAATGCAGCTTCATCCCTTTTCTTCAGTTCATCCATGGATTTATTGAAGTCTACCACCCTTGTTGCCCTAGCAGAACTCCACAGTAAGTTTTTCAATGTAAGCCCTCTGTGAATCAACTTGAGATTTTTGTACAGGTGCATCACACAGTTTCTGTGTTCAACATCAAGCAGTAGCTTCTTCATGGCATCTACCAATCCTTTTTGTTTGTTTGACATAACAGTCCATTGGTTAGGGTTGGTAATGTTTAAGTCTCTAATCAGAATAGTTAAGAACCAACTCCATGACTTCTTGTTCTCTTTCTCAACTACTGCATATGCAAAAGGGAACATGTGATTGTTCCCATCAAGCCCCACAGCACTCAGCAAAACCCCACCTGCATGAATTTTCAAATGACACCCATCAAGACAAAACAAGGTCTGCACCCATCTATAAAGCATCTATTAAAAGCACCCCAACAAATGTACAACCTCTTAAAAATTGGCTTACCATTGATCAAAGTTGACTTGATCTTCACTGTTGTGCCTGTATTAGTTTTCTTGATCTCTGCTGCATATCTCCACAACATGGCATATTGCTCAGAATCAACAACACTCCCCATTTTACACACTTTTCTCTTGGCCATGTACAATGAATGCTTCTTCACCACAATCTTCTGCTCCTTTTGCATCAATGCCATCATGGAGTCTACTGTCCAGGTGGGGTTAGTCTATATCTGATCCTTGTAGGTGTTAGCGGACCACTCAACATTAGCATGCGGGATTTTTTGCTTCCTATTACATCTATGTTTGCCATTAAGTGATTTAACAACCATGGTGTCCTCACCTTGTTTTTTAGATGCATAAATAACCCAAGGACATGTCTGATGTTTACACTTAACCCGCACCTTATGCTTTTCATTAATTGTGAATAGAAGAACTCTCCCTTGCTTAATACCATATTGTCTCAAAGCTTTCCTCAATGTCTCAGTGTCAGGAAAGCACATGCCAGTTCAAACTTAGGGTCTTTAGCATCTAGTTTATGGTCAAACACTGGGGAACCATGATGCATCTTTATTTTTCCCACAATAATTTGTTTAGACCCTGATGCACTTTCATTAATTATCTTCTTATCTGGCATATTCAACCTTCCCCACTCATCATTTGCATCTATATTCCCATCAAACAACACATCATCACCTGACATTGTCATCTTTTATATCAAAATCTACACCCTCATTCCCCACATCATCACCCATAAACTGCAATGGCTCATCTACACTTGGCAATTCAGACTCAGTAGCTTTTATGGTATTCTCATGTTCTATAAAAACACCCACTACCCTCTTATTGTCAACCCACTGTACCAAATTCACTACATCCGAATCATCTTTTAGTAAAAGCAACTCAGAACAATCATCAACCCCCCTCTTGCTATAGTAGAACCTCATGTAATTTTCAACACCAACTTCCTTAGCCATGTTATGAAGTTCAACCATTGACATCAAATATGCATCACACCAGTCTACATTTTCAATCCCACCCCCACAATACACTGTTTTCCCTATGGTAATAAACTTACAAGAGTGATTAAGTGAAATTGTGAAAAGTTCATCATATTCACCTGAATTAATGAAGAAGATACAAATAAGAACATGTAACCAATTGCATATTTATAAAGTTTACAAAAAGAAACCCTAACCCTAACCATAACCCTAACCCTAACTTAACACTGATAAGTTAAACAAATAAAGAATTCAGACACAAACCTCAAAGCCATATCTTTTGACAAATCTAATAAATAACCTTCACAGATTAAAATAATAGCAAGTTCAAATCGTTCAACACAAGCATTATCATATATTATATTCAGAGTCCCAAACCCTAGGTAGGAATCTGATAATTTTAAATGAACAATGTAAATCACTAACCCCAATAATTAAAAAAGACATTTTTTATTTGGCTATCGAACTTCAATTTCATAAATTTAAAACAAATTACCGTAATCTCGATTATCCAAAGGGATACGGCCGTCAACACCCTTCTCGCAAAATTTTCAACCCGTTGCGCTCGATTAGTTATTGATTCTTCCACTTTCTATCAACTTTCTTCTTGGATTTTACAAGATTTGAAGAAAAAAACCCGTCTGCCCTTTCAGCTTCTGGAACTTTACAAGATTTGATGTAAAAAAATAAGAGATTTTGAGAATTGTGTTGGGGATCGAGAATTGGGTACAACAATTGAAAAATCCGTTCAGCCTTTCATCTTATATGCGAAAAATTCCAAAATGCCCATTACAATACCAAGTGACGTGAACTAAAACAACCAAAAACCGGGCGTAGGGTGTAAATTGTCAAAAACGCAAAGTTCAGATGGCGGTTTGTCTCAAAAAAAGTTTATATGGCAAACTGTGTCAAAATCGCAATAGTCTGGGGGGCAAAAAGTTTTTTTCCCATTTATTTATTATCGTATTATAATATTTTATATTTATTTGCAAAAGTTGTCAATTAATCTCTTTTTGTGAACATCTTTTTTGTTTGTGTGAAATATTTATTTAGAAGTTAATCATATTTTATTATATTCTTATATAATTTATTTTATAATATTTCAATTATATTTCTCATTTCTAAAATATATCAAGTAATTAATTATGATTAAATATTTATTTAACTTGATTTATAATTTTCAATGTCTTATATTATTATTACAGAATATTTTTAAGTTTTTTATTTTACAAATTTATCTTATAAATATATAAATTTAAAATATTTTTGTTATATTTTTTTTTTCTGATTTTAAATTTTGAGGTTTATTTAGTATTATATTATAACATTTTATATTTTGCTTTTAATTTTGTTTTGCTTTTTTTATTTATGAAATAGTTATTTAGAATTTATTTTATATTTATGAGAAGTATTAACTTTTGTATTCAGTTTAAAAAATAGTCTTTTGGTAAGTTATGTAGAGTTAAAAGAAATATTAAACTTATTTTTGAATGTATGTTTCTTTATATATAAAATATAACATAAGGACCATGTGGTGGAGTGGTTGGGGAGAGGTATTAAAATTAAACATTGTGTGTTCGAATCCCTTGCATCTCAAAATTTATTTTTTGGCTCCCGAACCTTTGTGTAATTTAATTATAACAAAAAGAAATGTGTAAATATTGAAGCAATGTTGATAAAACAAAGTAAAATCGCAAAAAAAAAAAAAAAAAAAAAAAAAGCAATGGGATTTGAACCCAAAATGTATAGAGCCAGTTGCTAACAAGGTATGA
Organism: Phtheirospermum japonicum; assembly: GCA_014905375.1. Classification (NCBI taxonomy): domain Eukaryota; kingdom Viridiplantae; phylum Streptophyta; class Magnoliopsida; order Lamiales; family Orobanchaceae; genus Phtheirospermum; species Phtheirospermum japonicum. Next base: position 151,954 of record BMAC01000779.1, read on the forward strand.
ATCAAACCGTTGAACCAACTATTATTTGATGTTAATTTTTCCCAATAATATATAATTGTACGATTGTGTGATCACAATTACTATTAACCTAAGTTGCACCGAAACGGATATGGTTTCGAGACGTCACGACATGGACATGAGGACACGCTTAATTATAAAAATATAGGACACAACACGGCTCGCACATGTTTATAATATAAAAAATTATTAATATATTTTATTTCCTACAAATATTAAATTGTAATAGTTTCTATTTTCAATTAATCATCTAAAATGATTACAAACTCATTCACAATAATTGATAAAATCCCAAGTAAAATGAAAAATGATAATAATTAAAAAACTAGAAAAAAGATATTTTTTGAAAAAAAATAAAAAATTGAAAAAATTTGTCGGGGACGTGCCCGGAACATGTCCCCGTATGTCGCGTCGTGTCCTAGGCGTGTCCGAGCCATATCCCCTGTCAAAGATTAAAAAAAAGAAAAAAAAATAGGACACGCATCCGACACGTGCCGGGCGCGTGTCCGCGTCCACAGAGTGTCTGACTCGCCCTCGGGGTGAAAAATAGCGTGTTAGTGCATCATAGATCTTACCCTTATATAAATCAAAACTACTACATGAAACGACATTAGATGTTCACGTCGGCTATATGCAGGTATTTATGGTAATTTGGGTAAGCGACTTCATTTCTCGGAAGCATTCTTTCAGAGAGTTGGGCGAGCTGTTCTAAGGAGCCGCGACCTGAAGTATGAGAGTAGCTAGCATGAGTCTCATTATACCAGCTCGATGCCATGTGACAACTTAGCATTGAGTGTTGGGCTTTATGGTTTGGGGCCTTAACGAGCTAATTGGGTTGTTTTGTAGTGTCTCGGCGGACTATATTATTAAAAGAATTATAGGCCCAGGCTTATTCTGGTAATTTAGCGAGAGATCTATTATTTATGGGAACTTAGCATACATGAGAAATCCTAATTCTAAGTCGGTTGTGATATTTATGGTATTATAGTGGGAGAGGGGAACCCTAACTTGGGGAACACTTATCTTATATTTATATAGAGGACTCAGGCCTCATTCTTTTATTTTAAGTTGATTTGACCCTACATTTTGAGCTCTCGAATATCTCTCGCACTTGCTAACTTAAGCATCGGAAGGCCTACGCTGGGGTCGTCCACCTCCTTAGCTTAGGTTTTATATCTCTGGATCGATCAGGTCGCCAGGAAACTCTTGGAGATCAATTAGGTCACCGTGATGTTATTTGAAATTATTTAGGTCACTGATTTCATATTTCAGGTTAGTACCCAATACTCTTGAAGCACTAATCTTTTTGGTCGCATCGAGTGTCGCCGTCTGTGGGAAAGAGGGACATCGAGTCCTTGAGCAAAATATGTGGGAATATTCGCAAATATAACATGAAAGGAAGAACCATGCCACATAGGGTCCTGGATTTTGGTCCTGGATCAAGCAAGTGAAAAGGGGTAACCAAAACGCATACAAAGACAGACTAACAAAAGATGATCCAATACCCCACCTGGAAGAATCACCAGTTCCAAATCCCACCATCACACCACCACCTTCGTCGGGAAAACCATAGGTGAATAAGCCAGGAGGAGAACCTCAGAATGTGACTTCGGAGGTCACCAGGGAAAATGTTGTTTATATAGGAATAAAAGAATGGATGGAGTTGCCAAAGGACAAATATTTTCACGTTAATAAAGGATTCCTGGAGGATTTAATGGGATTCATAGCTCCAGTGAAGCAATAAGAGCTGGATAAGTTCCTGGCAGGCAAGCTAGATACAAACAATAAAGAGAAGAGGAAGGATGATGAGAACAAAGATGAGTACACACCGGGACAAATTAAGACGGAGAAGGACAAGAGTAGGGTTTCTTAATCGCGGGAGCAATCCCAAAGAATGCTTGATGTGGCCTGAATAGCAAGACCTGGATAGGGGTAGATCTGAATTATGATTACTAAGGGAAAGACAGAAGACATGGCCAGACCAGTCTTATGGAAGGCCTGACTTGGTATTCTCGGAAAAGGGTCAGAGATATATCGAAAGAAGGATCGTCACAGCACAGGAATTGTCCTGAGCTGATGTGGATTCTCTTTAAAATAATCCTAAGAGAACGGGATTAAGGCAGGTCTGATACCCTGACCTATGAGATAACCTGGAGAGATCAGGATCAAGAAAGGTCTGGTATCCGGACCTCCTCAAAGGGGACAGGTGGGACCACTTGTCATAATTTGTTGCGCAGCGGCCCTTGATTCGCGACCAGTGTTTCCGAGATCCCGGAAGGTGTCCCCACTGAGGAAAACTATAATTATCTCATCCTCCAGGCTGAGAAAGGTATGTCATTCTTGTGCATTCTTTTCCTTGCGCACTAAACACTCCATAACGCTTATCTGACTTAAGCATTAGAGAGGTTTCCACCGGAAAACCTTCGGTGGTCATTTTCTGACGTGTTTTTGGGTGCAGGTCAGGCTTACACAAGGCAAAAGTTCAGTTTTAGGTGTAGTCAGGTTTTTTGGGTGAAATAATTGGCACCGTCTGTGGGAAATTTCAAAGCTAAGACGTGAGAAGTTGGATGTCTTCAGACGGGTTACGACAAAATATGGTGGGGGAACTGGGTGGTACTCCTAGTTCCGCCGTACCATGGGGCATGCCACGGATGATAGGGCCGTCAACGATGAGGCCAGAGGGGGTAGAACCATCGGCAACAACCACACTAGGCACCGTGCCATCCCCCTCTGGCGGATCCACGCCCACCGAAGGTAGATCGCTGAACAAAACTTTCCTCAGGCAACTGTCTGAGCTCATTGGAAAAGTAGTGGGGGTAGCTGTAGAGAAGAAGTTTGCGGAGATCTCAATGCCGCCATTTAAAACACCCCCATCCCAGACAGTTCCACTATCGGAAGCGGACCCGTCGCGCGGCCAGCGCACGGTTCGAACCCCCCTGCAGGACGGAGAAGAGAATTTGTCCACCTTGGACAGTGAAACATCGAGCCAGGCTAATCCAGGCCTCACCGAGCAGATGCAAAGTCTGCAAAAAGAGGTAAGAGAATTTAAAAATAAAATGGCGAGCGTTGATACGGTTCCGACGCGGAGGGGAATGCCGTTCACTGAGGAGGTCATGCGTGATGATGTGCCGGCCTCCTATAGATCCCTAGGCTTCGAATATAATGGGACAACAAACCTTTGGGATCACCTGAGCCGTTTTGAAATTGCAGCGGCTGTGCACAAATTCTCAGATGTGGTCATGTGTCGGGTCTTCCCAATGACCTTCACTAAATCGGCCCATCTCTGGTTTAGTCAGTTGCCGCCATGTTCTATTAGCAACTTTGATGAGTTTAGATTGGTATTTCTGCATCATTTTACCAGTTGCAGGAAATATCAGAAAATGCCACTGGAATTGTTCAGTCTGAAGTAGATGGAGAATGAGAGCTTGCGTGCATATATCAATCGGTTCACGAATGCAAAGATGGAAGTTTCGTTAGCGTCGGAAGAGCTCTTGGTTAACGGATTAGCACAGGGACTCAGGAGAGGAGAATTTTTCCATTCGCTTGTATTGAAGCCAGCACTGAAGTTTGGAGAGCTCTTGGAGTGGGCAGAGAAGTACATTCACTTGGAAGAGGCCTTAAAAATTAAGGAAGAGTGAGAGAAGAAATGAGATAGGTATGAAAGAGAGGACAGAGTGCCGATAAAGAGTTCCAGGTCTGGATACTGTAGTCGGGATCAGCTTTAGAGGAGCAAGCGTGAACAGGATAATGGGCGGAATGGCGGAAAACGAAACGACCAGGCCCAGATCATACGAGGAGAAATACAGATGATCACGGGTGGTGAGTGGGATGAGCACTCTAAACGAACTCAACATAGCTATGTCCGAGCTGCAAGAGATCTGATCAGGAAGACGGGAGAGGTGGGACAAATAGCACCAAGTCAGAGCATATGTTTCGGCTCTGAAGATGAGGATGGTATCTTGGCTCCTCACATGGATGCCTTAGTCATAACGGCCACCATCGCGAATTACAATGTGAAGTGGGTATTTGTAGACACAGGAAGCTCTGCCGACATCCTTTTCTATGATTGTTATCGACAGCTAAGGCCGGATGTGGAATTGGAGGAAGTGACAACTTCATTGGTAGGGATTGCAGGGGGAGCCTTGAAACCCTTGGGAGAAGTTAGACTTCTGGTAAGACTGGGGGAAGAGCCATATAGAATGACTAAGATAGTACGGTTCTTAGTGGTAGATGCACCATCTTCATACAAGGTTATGCTAGGACGACCATGCCTGAGTCAGTTCCAAGTAGTGGTTTCAGTATACTATATGAAGATGAATTTTCCCGCGCAGGATAGAACAGGAAAAGTCAGGGAGATCATTATGCGTCCAGGCAAACATATATTGAGTGCGTCCAGCATAATGAGGAGGAACGAAAAACCAAAAGAGCTAGGGTAGAGAAAGCACAGCCAGAGTTGGCTCAGAGAGAAGGTCTTACGATGGTAGATGTGGTCCCAGGGGACGATAGCAGAGTGGTTCGAGTGGGAACGGCGTTAAGCCCAAAAGTCTTGGTAGACCTAGTCTGATTTCTAAGGAGTAATGCGGATGTCTTTGCCTGGTCTCCTCAAGACCTCGAGGGTATAGAACCAGCAATAGTTGAACACCACCTCAATATCAGCCCTAGGGAAAAACCAGTGAAGCAACGAAAGCGAAATTTTGGGCCAGAAAAGAAGGCAATCATTGAGGCCGAGGTTGAGAAACTACTGAAAGCTAAGCACATTTAGGAAATACAATTTCTTGAGTGGCTCCCTAACGTAGTACTGGTCCCTAAAACCCAAGACGATTGGCGCCTGTGTATAGATTCTCGCGATCTTAACCGTGCCTGCCCCAAGTATCACTATCCTCTTCCTAGGATAGACCAATTAGTTGACTCTACGTCTGGATGCGAGATATTAAGCATGATGGACGCCTCACAAGGCTATCACAAGATCAGAATGACAGAGGAGGACTGGAAACGGGTTAGTTTTATAACCCCGAAGGGAACGTATTGTTACGTGGTCATGTCGTTTGGGCTAAAAAATATAGGTAGTGGATAAGATCTTTAAAACGCAGTTAGGGAGGAATATGGAGGCATACGTGGATGACATGTTAGTAAAAAGCATGAAAGCAGCCTCACACGTAGATGATCTAAAAGAAACCTTTGATACCTTGAGGAAATACAGGATGAAGCTCAATCCCAAAAGGTGTGCATTTGGGGTCAGAGCTGGCAAATTCCTGGGGTACATGGTTACTGAGAAAGGGATCGAGGCTAACCCTGAAAAGGTAAGAGCTATAATGGAAATGCAGGTTCCGAGAAATGTCAAGGAAATGAAGTGCTTGGCAGGCTGAATCAATGCCCTGGTAGATTCGTCTCCCGCTCAGCTGAGAAAAGCCTACCATTCTTCTAGGCCTTGCAGAAAAAGGCTCGATTTTAGTTGAGTGATGAATGTGAGGAATCGTTCGAGATGTTGAAGGAGCACCTGGATAGCATGTCGCTACTCACCAAGCCAATCTAGGGTGAGCCTTTTATTTTATACCTGTCAGTTGGACAATAGGTTGTCAGCTCTGTCTTGCTTAGAGAGGAAGGAAAAATACATAAGCCGGTGTATTATTGGAGTAAGGTACTGCACGATGCTGAAGTTCGGTATGTAGAAGTGGAACGAGCAGTGCTGGCTCTGGTCGGTACAACGCGCAAGTTGCGGCCATACTTTGATATAACCTTTGAGGCCAGAATAGCTATTAAAGCTCAGACATTGGCTGACTTTGTGCAGGAAATGACCAGATCTTTCGAGGATGGAAAATAATGGATAATTTTTACGGATGGCTCAGTAGGAAACCAAGGTTGTGGTGCGGGAATAGTGTTAATCGACCCGACAGGTGTGGTTACTAAATATACAGTACGAATGAACTATGCTCTGTCCAATAACGCGACTGAATATGAGGTCCTTTTGAGAGGAGTTCAAATGGAAAAAGACGTGGGGGCAGAACGGGTATGTGCAAAGGTTGATTCGCAGCTGGTGTGTAGATAAATAAGTGTTGATTTCGAGACGAGAGATGAACACATGCAGAGATATCTAGCTCGGTTCAAGGAACTAGCCAAAGACATGAAGGCTCTGACTGTCCTTCAAATCCCTATAGAAGAAAACACAAGAGCGAATTATTTGGCTAAGGTGGCTAGTTCAGCTTTGGATGGATAGGAGAGAGAGTGATCACATTGTTGATGGTAGATCAAGAATTCAGAAAAGAGCAAGTATGTTCGGTGGATGAAAGAGAGGCTTGGCGTTCACCCATCAAAGCATATCTAGAGAAGGGATAACTTCTAGAAGACAAGAAGGAATGAGTGAAGGTGAGAACCAGGTCTGCCCAATTCTGTTTGATTGGAGGGACGTTGTTTTGACGAGGATTTGGGCAGCCCTTATTGCGGTGTCTGATCTTAAACGAGGGCACCCACATCCTCAAATAAATCCATGAGGGCTGCTTTTTCAATCATATGGGAGCAAGGGACTTGGCCAGTAAGATAATGCGAGCAGGTTATTTTTGGCCATCGCTGTGGAAAGAGGCTGAGGACTTTGTTAGGAGACGTGAGAAATGCCAGAAGATGTCTCCCTTGACTCACCAACCAGCAGAGGAGCTCATGATAATGAGCTCTCCCTTTGTAGCCATCGATTACTTTAGCAAGTGGGTGGAGGCTGAAGCTCTGGCAAAAATAACAGAAGAGGCGGTGATGGGCTTCATCTGGAAAAATATCATATGCCGATGTGGCATTCCAAGGATCATCGTCTTGGATAATGGTACCCAATTCATTGGAGCCAAAATCAAGGCTTGGTGTACTAAGATGAAAATTCAACAACACTTCACATTTGTTTACCACCCGCAAGCGAATGGACAGGTTGAAGTGACCAACCGCATCCTTGTCCAAGGAATCAAATCACGCTTGGAAATATCGGGGGGTAAATGGGTGGAGGAGATAAGTCCGACGCTCTGGGACTACCGCACCAATCCTAAGGAAAGCACGGGTGAAACCCCCTTCAGCTTGGTTTATGGCATGGACGTCGTCATCCCCGCGGAGATCAGCCTTGAAACCCACCGAATACAGAACTTCGATGAAAATCAAAATGACGCATTGATGCGGGACGCGCTTTAATCAAAGAGAAAAGAGACCGGGTAGCGATCAGGATGGAGCACGTGCGAGGACAAATTAGGGCAGCTTATAACAAGACAGTCCGATGGAGATATTTCCGGGTGGGAGACCTGGTCTTGCGACAGACTGATCTAGGAAGAACTAAGGGGAAACTGGAGGCTACATGGCAGGGACCATTTTGGGTCACACAGGTCTCAGCGGGTGGCGCTTACAAGTTGGAGGAATTAGATGGGGTTGAGATACCCCGAGCATGGAATATTTCTAATTTACGTAAATTTTATGTGTAATTTGATTTTACAAAGTTTATTTATGTAATCATAATGCAGGTTTATTCTTGTTGTCCAACTAGTGGATTTCTCTAAAGCCAGTATTTGCTAAGGGCGGATGCCCCATTTTCCTGATATGATTGTCACTTTAAGCCAGGATTGGCTAAGGGAGGATACACCATTTGCCTGACCTGATTGTCAGTTTAAGCCAGGATTGGCTAAGGGCGGATGCCCCATTTTCCTGACCTGATTGTCAGTTTAAGCCAGGATTGGCTAATGGCGGATGCCCCATTTGCCTGACCTGGTTGTCAGTTTAAGCCAGGATTGGCTAAGGGCGGATCCCCCATTTGCCTGACCTGATTGATGGTTTAAGCCAGGATTGGCTACGGATGGATGCCCCATGTGCCTGACCTGATTGTCAGTCTAGGGGCCGATGCCCAGGAAAATTCCTGACCTGATTGACAGATGAAGCCAAGATTGGCTAAGGGAGGATACCTGTGAAAGTACCTAACCATGTTATCAACCTAATATAGGAGTGACTACAGTTGGATGCCCATGAAAATGCTTGATTTTATTGATAATTTAAGCCAGGTCTGGCCAAAGGCAGATGCCTTAATTTTCTAGATCTGATGGTGATTTTAAAAGCTAAGATTGGCTAAGCTTGAAAGCCCTAACTCGCTTGATTTGATTGAACAGATATAAAGAAGTAGCTAAAGATTGGCAAAAATTCTTAAAGAAAACACTTGCTCATTCATCACAAGAAACTCTGGCAATACAACAAATATTTGCACACGCCTTCTATGAAAAAGAGCAAAGTTGATTACAAATGCAGAAAATGAAGAGAAGAAATAGAAAAAAAAATAAAAAAGCCCCCGAAACATTCAGCCATGAGAGGCAGAAGCCCTCCGATCAGATGCTAGAATACGGCGGAAATGCCACAGCTCGCACTCAGTTTCGTGGTAACGCTGGCGATACTTGTCGGCCCTCTCAGAGATGGCGTGAGCCTCTCCGGCGGTAATAGTCAACCAGTTCACTGATTCCATCAAATCAGCTTTCTCTTCTTGCAGTTGACGGTTCAGCTGACGAAGCTCAGCCCACTCTCGCTTGTAGTGGCGCTTCTTTTGTCTTTTCCTCTCCAGGAGCCGGCACATGTAGCTGATTTTCTCCTGGAGAGCAGACAGTTTGTCGGAGAGTTTGAAATTTTCAACAAACAGAGAGAGATTTCTTCGTTTCACAGTGTCGAGTTCTTCATGAAGGGAAGGAGAAGCCATTGTGGAAATTGAAAGATAAAAAATCATAAGTGCACATATATAAAGAAAAAAGAGGCACGTGCCAAGGAATAAAAAGTACTAGGGTTTCCGAAAAATCAGGAAACCCTAGAATTCCAAGAGTCATTACAAGACAAAAACATTTATTATGATTTAAAGATTTTTCAGCATACAAGTCCAGAAAGAAAATAAACAGACCAGCCACACAGGCAAACAACCAGGTCTGACTAAAAGAAAACAAAAGGAGCTACTCTAGACCTAGCTCTCAGCATCCAGCTCCTCGTCCAACTGCTCCACAGCATCTTCTTCTAAGGCACCCGGTGAAGCCCCACCCGGCAGCTCACCCAGACCTGCGAAGGTCGGGGAAGGAGTAGATACAGGAAGGGCTAGAGCAAGAGCCTGGTCTGGTTGAGACTGCTCTGGTGCAGGAGAGTGGAAAAGGGCGAGGACGTGCTCAGCAAACTCAACTACCCCGGTAGTATGCAGGCGCTCTCGCTCCTGAGCAAAGGTGAAAAAGGTGGGCTCGGGGGGATTCTCCAAGGCAGCTCTCGATTGTAAGGAACCTCGGGATGGCCTGAGGCCTACTTGGCCTGCTCATCCAGGGCAAAGTAGTAGTAACCCATGGCCTCTGGAATGAGCAATGAGTAGAGCTGCTTGGACCCCAGGAAAGCTTTTTGGGCCTCCTCTCTAGCGAGCTGGACTAATCTCAAACCCTTTTCAGAGTTTAAGAATTCAGTCTCCCATCCTTCTCTGGCTTTCGACAGGGTTTCGTCAGCTAGGCTCCTCGCCTCGGTAGAGCCTCATCCTGTGCCTCATAACGAGCCATCTCTACTATCTTGGACTGGGCTTTCTTCACCTCGGCAAGATCGCCCCTTAGCTTTTTCAGCTCAACTCCTCGCTCCTTAGCCAGAGCATGAAAACGCTGCTCCTTCTCGCGCAACTCCTTGTTCTCCTTGATCATGTCAAACTGGATCATGGATCTTGTGGCCCAAGTGGCGAGGACAGCTCTCTTGGCTTCAGCCTAAATATAAAATAAGGGATTAATACATAAACCAAAGATAGAGGAGGGAGAAGAAAGAGAAGGAAGAATTTACCCGAGCCTCATCCTGGCACCACGACTCCAGAAGCTCGTGGTCGCTCATCTTCTCCAAGACCTGCAAGTATGCGGACGAGCATTGCCCATGCATGTGCTGAAGCACCACCTCTCCTGAGCAATTCAGAACTGCAGTATTGGTTGAAGGGTTGGCGCTGCGGGTGATCGGTGTCGTGACTGAGGGGGAGCGCCCGCCCTGAGCTGTTCTGGGCCTCTTGGCCAAGGGAGTGTCATCCTCCTCGGATTCAAATGTGAGGCTTACCGCCGCTGTAGGGCAAGGAGGTAACTGAGAAGGGCTGGAGCTCGGTACTCAATAAGGAGCGGAGACCTAGACTTGGGAGGAGGATCCCACTCCCTGAGCTCCCAGCTCCAAGGTACTTTCCGTCCCTTGCTTACGGGCCGCAATCATTTGGCGCATCATCTTTGCTAAAAAAGAAAAGGAGGAGATGATAAGAGACTTATGAAAAATAAAGTATCAAGGACAGACCAAGATAAAAGGAACTTTACCAATCTCCTGGGTCAAAGGTCCTATCTCCTCTAGCTCATTGAAGAAGTCTAAAACAAAGGGAAGGAGGAGTTCAGTTAGGTGAAGAGGATTCCCGTTAAGGATGGAAATGATTTTTTTCAAACAAGGAGACCTGTCTGCAGTGGATAGATGATTATATGAGGGTAACTTCTCGATGGGCTTAGGGTTAAACCCCCAGTCTCCTTCACAGTAGACAAAAAAGAATTTCTTCCTCTAGGCTTTGTTGGAGGAAGGGAGCCCATGCAAGAAATGAACCCTAGGTCTGGCGCTGAGATAGAAGAAGCCAGGGTAGGAGCTCTTAACCTGGTAGAGCTGGTAGAAGGTCTAAGATGTGGGATCCAGACCAGCATACCGCATGGCTAGATTATAACTCACTATGATTCTAAAGGAGTTGGGGGTAAATTGGAAAATAGGTATTTTGTACATCGCAGCGATTTCCATCATCAAAGGGTTTACGGGAAGGTGCAAACCTGCTTGGAATTGATCGACTTAGAAAGTTAGCCAGCCAGCCGGCGCTTGGCACGCCAGAATACCCTCCGGAGGGCTATAAGGATAAAATTGTCTGGAAAATTTGTATTTATGGCAGATTGCCTCAATAGATCTATCATTGAGGATGGAGGTGATTTTTCGATGATCAGGGACTGGCGGATGATATTCTAAAGATGGTGATGAAGAAATGGAGTCCGCCACGGCCGCCGAGGGAGAAGACGGCAAAGATAAGGGGCTTAACGCCGCCGGAGGAGATGAATTAACGGAGAGAACGGCGAGAGGAGATGAGGACTATGACATTATTGAAAAAGTAATAAAGAAGTCGGAAAATTACCTGGTATTTGAGGGTGGTTGGAAACGATTGAAATCCTGAAATTCAGTGGGTTGCTAGAGAGAGAAACGGAGCTCGAGAGTGTTTTGCAAAAGTAAAATACGAAAAGTGAAGTGGAGAGAGAGTGCGTCGGGAATAAAAGGTAAGGAGATAATTTCAAAAAACAAATATCGAGGAAAAAGCGGGATTTGATGGAATTCCAGCATTTAATGCGGGGCAGGTGAACGGTACCCTATGTGGTGAGCTGGAACGCCAACTGTCGTAGGATAGGTCACACGCCGCTGACTTATCAGTGGTACAGTACTTGGTAAGGCGTGCAGGTATTGTAACCATTTCGGGATATGGACCGGTGCCACTAATGCCAATGATTATGCCTGGTTAGCCGACGGATTTTTAGGGATTCGTGCAGGTATGAGAAATAGAAAAGGCGTGTGGACCTCATTTACTCCCAAAAGCCTTGAAATTTTACCGATCTACCTCAACCATTTCAGGGGGAGGAGTTGATGGGGCCTGAATAGCCAAACCTGGATAGGGGTAGATCTGAATTATGATTACTAAGGGAAAGACAGAAGACTTGGCCAGACCAGTCTTATGGAAGGCCTGACTTGGTCATCTCGGAAAAAGGTCAGAGATATAACGAAAGAAGGATCATCACAGCTCAGGAATTGTCCTGAGCTGATGTGGATTCTCTACAAAATAATCCTAAGAGAACGGGATTAAGGTAGGTCTGATACCATGACCTATGAGATAACTTGGAGAGAGCAGGATCAAGACAGGTCTGGTATCCGGACCTCCTCAAAGGGAAAGTGGGACCACTTGTTGCGCAACGGCCCTTGATTCGCGGCCAGTGTTTCCGAAATCCCGGACGGGGTCCCCACTGAGGAGAAATATAAATATCTCAGCCTCTAGGCTGAGAAAGGTATGTCATTCTTGTGCATTCTTGTCCTCGTGCACTAAACACTCCATAACGCTTATCTGACTTAAGCATCGGAGAGGTTTCCACCGGAAGACCTCCGGTGGTCCTTTTCTGACGTGTTTTTTGGTGCAGGTCAGACTTACACAAGGCAAAAGTTCAGTTTCAGGTGTAGTCAAGTTTTCTGGATGAAACAATGCTAAAAAGCTCAAGAAAACGTAGATATACGGAGTTCTACACATCATCCTCGAAGGATTACTATTCCAAGAATCGCCTACACACGAATGGTAGGTCGCATGGGCAAACGTACAGGCCAAAGAAGAAAAAAGAGTTGGGATCTGGGCGAAAATCTTAAAAATTCCGAGGTCAAAAGTATTACACGCAAACTGACGATGATGAAAGTGAGGTATCATCCAAGGATTATGAACCTCGAAAAAGATCTTACAAGCATCGTGGTCGGCGCCAGAATGAAAGGGAAGATGGTAAAATGGGACCTGGAAATAAAGCATTCAAAGACATGAAAGAGGCTCTTTTAGCTCTAAAAAGACATATAGCCGGAGCCAGGCTGGATGAAGAGAATGGGAATACTTTCTCGGAAGATATATTACAAGCTGAACTACCTAAGAGGGACAAGACATTGGAGTTTCAATATCATGGGCAGACCCTACTCGGCACTTGCAGCTTTTTGAGAATGAAGCTATCTTACATAAATATACATATGATGTGAGATGCTGAGCTTTTTTATATACTTTAAGGGGAATAACACAAGATTGGTTCCATCAGTTGGCATCAGCGAGGATCACTAGCTTTCAGGTATTAAAGGCAGCCTTTTTGAAGAAATTTGCTAGTGTTAAACACCACACAAAGACAGCACAATCTCTTTTCACAGTGGTGCAACGGCCGGAGGAAAGCTTAAGACATTATCTCACTCGGTTCACTAACGCCCCGCTATAGGTACCTACAGCTACAGACGAAATGAAAGTTGGGACACTACATCAAGGGTTAAGGAGGGAAGATCTATACAAATCTCTGGATAAAAAAACTGCACGAACGTATGATGAGGTTCTGGAAAGATGTGATAAGTATATACAGGTTAAGGAATATGAAAAGGAGCATCGTTTACGATTTTGTACGAAGGTCGCAGAGAACAAAAGTAATGTACCTATGAGGTCGGAGATCAGAAGGGAACCACGAAGATAACTTCCTCCGGATCGAAAAAAAAAAGATGGTCTATTGGAATTGGCTCTGTATCAATGGAATCTCATCATCCATGGGTAGTACGCGGGCTCTTAACTGCTAGTACAGGTGGGACAGTAGCAGCTAAACTAGATATGAGAGATTGGAGAGACGAGGATTTCACACCTTTGGCATATCCACGATCAAAAGTGTTTACTATCATGGAGCGCTTAATACCCAAGAACATAAAATGGCCGGAGACCTGCACACAGATTCCTACTAATCCCAAGTTGGGATTCTTTTATTTATTTCATAATAACTATGGTCATTCCAAAGAGAAGTCCAGGCATCTTCAGGAGGAAATCGAGAGGCTCATTAAAGCTTGACATCTGAAGGAGGTTGTTTTGCTTGTAATTGTGGTATTTTTCTCGTGTTTTGAATTAGGGCTTAGTGTCGTTTTTAGTAGTTTTGATTCGAGTTTCATTAATTTATTAGGTTGTTTTTCTTGTTTTGTTGTTTTGTTGTTTTTCATGTTTCTTGTTGATTTATATTTAATTGGGTTAAATGGCTTCAATTAGTTTGAGGTTTGGTGAAATTCTTGGGTTTTTATGTTCAAAATTCTATTTTTATAGGTAAAGGCATTTAAGACCAAAGTTCAAGCCAAGTCGTGTCAAGGCATGCCCAAATCAGGCCTCGAGTTGAAGTATTACTGCTGACACTGTGTACGGTGCCGACACTGGGTTACCCAGTATCCGAGTCTGATGCTGCCGAGAAGCGCGCGCCACGCCCGACCATCCTGCCGAAGCCTGTCGACAGTGGCCGACAGCACCCACCCAGCGGCTAGGCATCTCGGCTAATGTCGAGCCATTTTGCAAAATTATCGAGCCAATCGAGCCCGACTCGACCCAAATGGTCTAGAATGACCATTCTGGGTCAAAATTGGTCAAATATGGGACATCCAAGCTTATAAGGCTTAATTGACTTATTTACCCCTAATTAAACTTATTATAAATAGAACCTTACTCTCATTTTGTATAAAGACCTCCTCCCAACCCATGCGTGGGTTTGGGACTTAATTTCTCTCTATATATTTAATTTCCACCTTTTCCTTTGGTTTGTAAGCTCAAGAAGAATTCAAGTATTCCCTTGGATTTTTATTTTGATTGTAATTTCATTCAAGCTTATGGATTTTCTCTTTAATTCAAGTAAGCTTTCTTTTAATTTCATGCTTGTTCTTCAATTTCATGCTTGTTCATCATCTTATGCTTTTTGCCTTAGCTCTTAGATTTCTTGTTAGATCTTGTGAATTGGCTATGGAATCTAGGTGAGTAACACATCTAGATCATAGATCGAGTCCTTGATCTTTTTTATTTTGAATATTTCATATGTTTCATGCTTGTTCTTCAATTTATGCTTTTTGCCTTAGCTCGGATCATTTTTATTTTGAGTATTTCATGTGCTTTATTTTGAATTTAATTCTCATGCATGGTTTTATCTTAAATCCTAGATCTACTCTTTGCTTCTTGTTATTTTTCGAAAATATTTAAACTGTCATGTCAACTTTTAATGCTCTTTCAACTGTTGTTTTCAATTTTTGCTAATTTGCATTATATGAGTTTTTAAGCATGGTTGTACTCTAGGTTACTTTAGTTGTACTTGATGAAACATTGCTTTTACTTGTTCATTTTCAATATGTCTTTGCATTTTCAATTCGAGGCATACGACGAGGCATCCGACGAACTTGCACTTTACATTGTTAGCTAGTCATTTACATGTTCCATTAGCTTTAATTTGCCTTATTTGCATTTCATTGCTTTTATTTCCATTTTCTTTTAATTTTCTTAAGCTAAAAACACATTGATTACTATAATCAATCGAATTCCGATAATACCTAGCCATGAACCCACTTTTCTTATTTCATCACTACTAAAAATTACAAAATAGAGGTATATATACAGAGACAGGGAACCACGCGAGCCAGTGCGAACACTGCCTTCACCACCGCCGGAGGGTCCACCTCAAAATAGGGACAAGGGACAGCCACATCAGTGAGGTCAAAAACTGAATGATCGAAGGAGAACGGGAGGGAATAAATGGAGAATTAACATGATCTTTGGAGGTCCAACAAATGGTGATACGCATAACGCACGGAAGAAACACGCCAAGTCGGCTCGACCTGGACCATGGGAGGTCGCTGTCATAAGCAGGCGACCTCAAAAGTCAGGACCTATCATCTCTTTTGGTTCTAATGAACGACGCGGGCTACAAGAAGATCACAATGACGCACTGGTAATTGAAGCTGAAATAACAGGATATGAGGTGGGAAGAATTTTTGTAGACAATGGGAGTTATGTTAACATAATATACTCAGATTGCCTGGAACAAATGAAGTTAGTGATAAAGGTGAGACCTGTGAATACACCCATCTACGCTTTCATTGGAGCACATGTTATTACGGAGGGCGAGTTGACACTTTCAATATTGGGTAAGGGCAAATTGCATGCAAAGAAGGACTTGAAGTTTTTAATCGTTCAGGGGAGGTCGGCATGTAATGCAATACTAGGGCGACCTGCTCTTAATGCATTCCAGGAAATAAACTTTACATATCATATGAGTATAAAGTATCCTGTAGGAGATAAAGTAGGGGAGGTTGTGTCCGAACAACAAGTCGCCAGGTCATGCTGTCAAATGATAGTCAGAAAAGTTTTGAATGACAATAAGCGAGAAAGGAGGGAAGATGTGCAAGAAGGGGTGCTTAGTTTTAAGTACAGAAGAGAACAAGAGAGTTTTGTTCGCCCTCATGAAGAATTGATGGAGATTTTGTTGGAGGAAGGTCGCCTAGAGTACACTACGAGGATAGAGACCCAAATGACATAAGTAATAAGGGACGAGCTGATTGTGCAGCTACGAGAATTCTGAGACATCTTCGCCTTTGGGGATGGAGGATTGGTAGGGGTATCCCCGGAGGTCGCTCAACATCACTTGGATGCAGATCCAGAGGCGAGGAAGGTCAAACAAAAATGAAGACATTTCGGCGCAGAGCTGGATAAAGTAATTGAGGAAGAGGTGCAAAAAATTATTAAAAACATGTCATATTCAGGAAATTCAATTTACAGAGTACTTAAATAAAGCATGCCGGAAAGATCATTATCCGCTGCCATGAATTGATCAACTGGTGGATTCAACCTCTGGATAAAAGCTATGGAGCATGATGGATGCTTCACAGGGATGCCATCAAATACCATTAGCAAAGTAGAACCAACCTAAGGTGAGTTTTGTCACCTCGACAGGAACCTATTGATTTGTGTCTATGTAGTTTGGCTTGAAAAATGCAAGTACGACCTACAAGTGATTAGTTGACAAGATGTTCAAGGACCTGTTGGGGTCCACCATGGAAATTTTTGTGGATGACATGTTGGTGAAGAGCAGGAAAGAGGAGTCTCATGTGGAGGACCTAAGAAAAGCTTTTGCCATACTTAGGCAATATGGGATGAAACTCAATCCAAAGAAGTGCGCATTTGGTGTGCGATCTGGGAAGTTTGTGGGGTACATGGTAACTGAGAGAGGTATCGAGGTAAATCCCAAAAAGGTGCGAGCTGTTTTGGAGATGCCACATCCTCGGATGATATGCGAAGTTCAGGTATTAACAGGTCGGATTGCAGGCCTTAATCATTTTATTTTCAGGTCGGTAGAGAAAGGTGTGTCTTTCTTCAGATCGCTTAGAAAGGGATCCAAGTTTGAGTGGACCAGGGAGGCTGCAAAAGCTTTTGATAAAGCTTAGAGAATACTTAGCGGAAATACCACTATTAACTAAGCTAATGCCAGGAGAAGACCTGATTTTGTACATATCTATTGGAGAGGCCGCGATAATTGTGGTACTCATTAGGGAAGAAGAAGGCGTGCAACCTATTTATTACATTAACAGGATGTTGAGGGGTGCCTAGCTAAATTATTTCAACCTGGAAAAAGGCAGTTTTGCATTGGTCTATACGACAAGGAAGTTACGGCCCTACTTTCTAAGCCATAAGGTGAAGGTACATACGAATCTATCTCTCAAGCAAGTTCTGAGTAATCCAAATGTTTCAGAAAGGCTGGTGAAGTGGGTTGTAGAGTTGAGTGAGTATGATGTGGTATATGAGCCTCAAAAAGCTATGAAAGCACAAGTATTGGAAGACTTTTTACAAGAGATGGTACGTCTTTCTGAATCAGAAGGAGAGTAAAATATGTGGCTTTTACATATAAATGGATCAACTATTGCATTAGGAGCTGGGTTGGGTATTGTTGACCAGCTCGGAGGGGGAGAATTTGGATTTCGCAATCAAATTAGGGTTCAAGGTGTCTAATAATGAGGCAAAGTATGAAGCATTATTGCAAGGTGTCAGAATAGCAAGCGACCTGGGAGCAAGGAAGGTTAAAGCTTATGCAGATTCCCTACTGGTAGCCCGTTAGTTTGACGGATCTTTTAAAGCAAGGGAAAAACGTATTTTGGAATATTTAAAAAAGCTACGGCAGGAGGTTGTGCAATTCGAAGAGTTAAAGCTGGAACATTTACCATGGGCTGATAATTCCCGGGCAGATAAGCTCGCTAGGATGGCAGGAGCACTGGCCACCTGTGATACAAGAAATATTACCTTGATGGAACTGGGCCACAGTAGCATGGATAAAGGAAGGGAGATGATGGAAATTGAGATAAATGATGATTGGCGAATGCCTATTCGGAAGGTTCTTGATAAGGTGACGGCAGGAGAGACCTGATTATCTACTAAGGAGCCTACAACAACAGCTCGCTTCTGTTTAATGAATGAAGACCTGTATAAGAGGTCGCAGGTCAGCCCATATCTGAAATGTTTAGCCAAAGAAGAGGGCTGGAGGTATTGCGGGAAATACATGAAGGTTACTGTGATCATGCGAAATGAAGAGCATTGGTTGGTATACCATTACGAGCCGGCTTCTTTTGGTCAGGAATGAAGGGTATGGCAAGCGACCTAGTCAGGACTTGCCAGAAATCTTAGATGCATGCACCAGTCATCCATGTATCGTCAGAAGATATGATGTTAATGAGCTCACCATGTCCTTTTTCACAAAGGTGGATTGATACTGTGGGACCTTTTCCAAAGACACCTGGTAAAATATAGCATTTGGTGGTCGCGGTAGATTATTTCACGAAATGGGTGGAAGCAGATGCGGTGACGGGCATAAGCGAGCCGGATATAATGGATTTTATTTTTAACAAAAAATTTTGTGGTTATGGTGTTTTTAGGGTGTTAATCTTAGACAATGGAACCCAATTGAATGGGCAGAAAATTCAAGATTAATGTAAGGAGATGGGGATGAAGCAGCGATTTGCTTTTGTGGCACATCCCAAGGCTAATGGACAGGTCAAGGTTACTAATCGCATTATTGTCCAAGGTATTAAGCTGTGGTTGGAAAAAGTGGGGGAAATTTGGCATGAAGAACTCGCGTCAGTCTTACGGGCATCTCGAACAACCCCTCGAACTTCTACAGGTGAATCACCTTTCAGCCTGGTCTATGGTATGGAGGCTGTCATCCCAGCCGAAATAGTGGGGGGTCGCAACAATTATCGACCTTTAATGTGGAACAAAACGAGCGGTTAGAAGGAGGCGCTATTGAAATGATTTAAGAAATATGGGAAAAGGCTGCAGCGTGGGTGGAACGATATAAGCAAAAAATTCAGGCAGCTTTTAATAAACGTATCAAACGTCGGTACTTCCAGGTCAGAGACCTAGTATGGAAGCGGGCTGATGCAATATACAATACCAGGAAGTTGGATCCAAATTGGATCGGGCCGTTTAAAGTTATCAAGGTATTACGAGGGGGGGCATATGTTCTTGAAAATGCTCAAGGGAAAGCTTTACCTAGAAGATGGAATATGTGTCACATGAAAAAGTATTATGCCTAGATCTATGGATAGCGGGCTCGTACTTTCATATTATTATTTATTCTTGTTTTGGGTCGATGCTTTGTAGGTCGGTGATGGATTTTCTCAAACCCTTATGGACAGGCACCTATTTATAATAAATAATGGAAACTTTGGGTCACTTTACGGCATTCTTATGGTTTTATGGTTCTATGGATATGGGAATCAATGGTTTGGTGGGAGAGCATGTTTGACTTACATGTTCTTTCACGACCTTTAATATGTTTGATTTACATATTTGAGGTCGCTTCTAGGAAAGATATGTTTGACTTACATATTTTTCTCAATCATTATGGTTTGTGCAAATTTATATGCTTTACTTATGCGTAGAAACATATTTGACTTATATGTTCTTACTTACACTAGTGCAAAAACTGGATATCCAGAAGGGTAATTCTGCCTATGCAGAATGCCTTTCTTTACCTTCTTTAGTGACATAGTTCTAGAAAATTTATACTTACTAGAACGCCTTTTTTTACCCTTCTGGATTGGTAGACTTTCTAGATGGGGAAAAAAAGGCATTCTAGAAAATAAAATTTTTGTTCTAGAATGGTACCATCCAATGTTGATCCGCCACTTTACAGAACGATTTTTAGAAAATACCATTCTGGTGTGTGACACTTTCCAGAACGGTATTTTCCAAAAGACGTTTTGGAAAGTGATACTTTCCAAAACGATTTTTAGAAAAGACGTTCTGGAAAGTATAACATTCTAGAACGGTGTTTTCGAAAAACCGATCTGGAAAGTATAATTTTCCAGAGTGGTATTTTGAAAAGAAGTTTTGAAAGTTATACTTTCCAGAACGTCTTTTTCAAAAACCATTCTAAAAAGTTATACTTTCTAAAACGTCTTTTTTGAAAACCGTTCTGGAAAGTATAACTTTCCAAAACGTCTATTCTACAAAACCGACTCTTCACAAGCATTATTTGTTCTGCACAACATTTACAAAAATAATATTAATAATTGGAAAAAAATCGCCACAACACTTAATTATTAAAACCGAATGAAATCTAATAAAGAAATAAGCCACAACACTTAATTTTTAATAAAGGGTTATTGCATTAAACAAGTAATTTATGTTCTACAGTGCACAAGAAACAATATATGATTTGAAAAATGCAAGACAAATGAAGACTGCAACTCAATTTTAGAAACTACCCCAACATTAGCATTGTTTCTTATTATTTAAAGGTATCAAGTGGAAGTTTAAACATGTAATTTGAAAATTCTCTATACCTATGAAGTACAAGTCTCTCCACAATGTTATCAACTGCAAAATTAGAAGCATTACAAGCATGAATTTTAGATCCACTCTTGACTTCTTGCAAGATAATTTCAACCACGGTTGTAGTCTTCCCTGTCCCAGGGGGGAATGCAGCAAAAAGAGGTCCTTGGATGATAGAGCCTTTGAAATAGCCTCTTGCTTAAAAAATAAGAGAACTTATTTAGTTCGTAATTGTGAAAAGATTTATAAATGGTCAACAGTAAACAAACATGAAAATGAGAGAGTATTTAGTTTGTGCTCATGAACAGATTTCAAATGTACTATAGGCTAATACAATATGAGAAAATAAGAAATCGGGTATACTGGGATAAAGCTGCTTTCTTAATAAAGAAATTTGAAAAAAAAATTATCAAAGTAGATATGAAACAAAATAAAGATTCGATTATATGAGTCACAAACCAAAGTAAAAATGGCTCCCTGAGTTATTGTATTTAATAATTAAAAAAAAGAATAGGAGTTTTCTCATTAGGAAATACTAATAATTTATAACGTAGTGTGAAAAATAAGGTTCTAGAAGTCAATATTCATCAAGGTAATAAAGTGAACTTAATCTGTACATAATATGCACACATATGAGTTTAGGGCTATATAAAAAGTATTTTGTAAGATAGACCTGTGAATGATGAAAGTTTCTATTTACAGGCGTGAACTTGATATCTTTCTTGGAAACTGTTAGTAGCCTCTCTCCAAATAAGACAAGAACCAAATCGGCAGCTGGACCTTTTTGCACACCTTTGCTTAGCTGAATCAATGTCTCCTTCATCCAACAATATGTCCCCTACAAATCAATCACAATTCTGATAAGTTTTTTGTTTTTAAAGCACTGAAAGTCTTTTTTCCATCTTTAAAAGTATATACACGTTAATTTCATTGGTTCTACATTCGAAACTTCCTCATTTTATACCCCATAATACATGGATTCAATTCAATAACCAGTTAAACAGTATAAGTAGGATAAGAAGCCAATAAATGACATTTCTCAACTTAACAACTAAAACTTCACCTATCAAATAATATGATAAAGTGAACATGCAATCTACCTCATTGCCAATTTTTCAAGGCGTAGGGGACTATTCAAACCTTCTTCTGGTATATCATCAAAGGAAACAGTAATAGATGAGTTCTGATCAATAGGCTAAGGTATTTACATTCAAAATTAACAATTATAAGAATGTGTTGCAATTTGCAAATGCTAACAACATATAAACTTTATAGTACCTTTATTCTGTAAACAACACACTGCCCCAAGGGAGGAGACCCCAATCGGATTTATTTGGTTTCAAAACCATGACATGAGTTCCAAACTGGGAAATTTCAAAATGTGATGGGAGAGAATGGACAACGGGAAAAAAAATAATAAATTAATAAAAAATTACATTTAGACTGAAACTTTAAAGATAGTTTACCTTGTGAGAAGGGAGAACATTCCCTTTAATAGATTGAAACTTAAGAAGACTTTTGCCCATTAACCCTGTCTATGTATCACACATTCAGAAATGGTACAATATGAAATACATCTATATAGACACACACAGCACGCAACTAAATCTAAATATCACCTGAACATCTACACATTTCAAATTCAGAATAGTGGACCACTTCTTTTGAGCATTTTCCAAACTTCTCGTCGACCCCGAGCTCATTCAAAGCGATATTAATTATGTTGTGTGTATTTTTATTAACTAATTATTTATGCACTTAAACTATCTCAAGATAATATGCTCAATTGGTATGACCTGTAGATAACAAAATATCCTTTGTTAGTAAGATTTATTCCTTTTACTTCTCTTCATCGCTAGAAGTTTAAACCTATTGAACCGCATATGATATGGTTTGTTCTTAGGAAGCCGAGTTTCGTACGTACACAAGCTGGAGAGAAGTTTTGTCATCGGATGAGTAGCGCTGCTGGTGATTGGGTTCCATGAGATTCATCGGTAAAAAA
This sequence comes from Phtheirospermum japonicum, assembly GCA_014905375.1. NCBI lineage: Eukaryota > Viridiplantae > Streptophyta > Magnoliopsida > Lamiales > Orobanchaceae > Phtheirospermum > Phtheirospermum japonicum. The sequence goes on from BMAC01000779.1 coordinate 174,357, forward strand.
TTCCAAACATCATACGACTTTGAGGACATGGGCCCGCGTGGTACTCCGATCCAGCTGGCATCAAGTTCATTCGCCGCTATGCTCGCTCACCCCCAGCTATCTGCACCAATAATAATAATAATTATTATTATTATTATTAGTAGTAGTAGTAGTAGTAGTATTAGCTCGAATGTGACAAGCAGCTGAAACTAGGCCCAATATAAATCCACTGCATGCAGCCATAATATCATAAGCCAATGGATTGTTTTTGCAGCCAAATGCTTTTTGAATCTGGAAACAATTATAATAAACACATTTAAATCCTTTGAAATTTATCATTACTCACCAAAACAAACAAATGTGTTGGAAATAAAAACACAACGTTCATTTTTTGAGGTGCAATGGTAAAAATTAGGCATAGTGGTCCAAAAAGCATAGAAACATGTTACATATACAGAGCTCTGAAACGGTAAAAATCCCAAAAATAAAGAAAAAAAGCTCGATTTATATCAGAATCTAATTGTAAATGTATATATATATATATATACCTGTGGAGCACTGTCAAATAATTCTTCAGGAGTTGACGTACACATCAAGACGAGGTCCACGTCATTAGGATCAACATCTACCATTTCAAGAGCTATTTTCAATCTAAGGCAATGTGCACATTTCTGTTGGAAGGTGATGAACCAATAATAGAACAATTTAAAACAAAACACTCTGAATTACTCACGGTAAAGTGAAGAACCTTTTTCTTTTATTTCTTTTTTTCACTTTGTATCAAACACAGATGACAAGCCCCCCTATTTATACTAACAAAAGATGATTCTAGAATACACTCCAAATTCTAGTCAAAGACTCTTCAAAATATACATGTATCTTCAAATACATGTACTTAATTCATGCACAGAAAATGAAAAGACATTRATTCACCTAGATTAAATATTATTTGACCCAAGTTTAATTTCCAACACTCCCCCTTAAACTTGAAGGTCGCATTCCAAGACGATTCTTTAACTTCTCGAACACTTCTCTCCTTAGAGGCTTCGTGAAGATATCGGCTACTTGATCTATGGATTTCACAAACTTTACTTTGACCTCTTTCTTTGCTATGCTCTCTCGGATGAAATGAAACCGAGTATCAATGTGTTTACTCCGATCATGAAACACCGGATTCTTCGCTAAAGCAATAGCGGACTTGTTATCAACATAGATTTCGGTTGGTTCACTTTGGGTCAGACCGAGTTCATTAAGTAAACTTCGTAGCCATACAGCATGACAAACACTTGATGTAGCGGCAACATATTCGGCTTCACAAGTTGACAAGGTAACGATTGGTTATTTTCTAGAACACCAAGTGAACGTCATTTTTCCAAAGAAGAAAATAAAGCCAGAAGTGCTCTTTCGATCGTCTACATCTCCGGCCCAATCGCTGTCGCTATATCCCACCAATTTTAAATCACCAAGAGTAGGATAGAAAATTCCATGATCAAGTGTACCTTTAATGAACCYGAGAATATTTTTCGCCACTTTGAAGTGATAGGTCGTCGGGCTCTCCATAAAGCGACTTACAAGACCAACCGCATAAAGAATATCGGGTCTTGTACAAGTCAAATACCTCAAGCTTCCAACCAAGCTTTTAAAKAAGGTCGGATCGACTGGATCTCCTCRGACGTTTTTCGACAACTTTTCTCCAACATRGATCYGAATAGCTATTGGTTCYGATTTTTCCATTTTGAATTTCTTCAAAATTTCTTTCGCATAATTCTCTTGGGAGATGAAAARCCCATCATCARGRTGTTTCACCTCGATCCCAAGATAGTACGACATCAMTCRGATGTCCGTCATCTCMAATTCCTCGAACATTTCTTTCTTGAATGATTCGATCATTTCCTCATTGTTGCCTAAGAAGATTAAATCATCGACYTATAGGCAAACAATTAGCATGTCACCATTCTCGTTGATTTTAACATAGAGCGCATGCTCGTGTGGACATTTCTTGAATCCCTTTACTTGAAAATGATGATCAATCCGAATATTCCAAGTTCTCGGCGCTTGCTTCAAGCCGTACAATGCTTTCTTTAATTTCAACACTTCGTTTTCACGCCCTTTGAGAATATATCCTTCTGGTTGCTCGATATACACCTCTTCTTCAAGATAGCCATTCAAAAAAGCTGATTTCACATCCATCTGATGTATTCTCCATTTTTTTTGTGCCGCTAAAGAGATAAGAAGTCGAATTGTCTCTAATCGCGCAACAGGGGCGAAGACCTCTTCATAGTCAATTCCGGCTCTTTGCTTGTAGCCTTTTACAACGAGCCTCGCCTTGAATCTTTCAACTTCGCCATCAGAATTCTTTTTCACCTTGTACACCCACTTTACACCGATGGGTTTGTGACCCACTGGTAAAGTAGTGTACTCCCAAGTATCATTCCTTTTAATGGAACTTATTTCCTCGTCCATGGCTTTCTTCCACTTAGCATTTGTTGAAGCCTCCTTGAAGTTAATAGGCTCGGTATCGCCAAACAAACAAAATAAGTTCGGATTTTGGTTGAGTTCGTATATCTCCCTTAACGATCTCGTCTTTTGGGGCCTTTTACTACTTGAGCTTTCTTCTTCTGATTGGCTAGATGGGGACTGAGATGGCGGAGTCACCGGCTCCGCTAGTTCGTCATTGATTTCTTCATTTGTTGTCTCAAAAGGATAAAATGTGTAGTTATCCATTTCTTGAGAACTCRAATCCCARYAACTTTTTTCATCAAAGATGACATCTCGACTAGTCCTCCTCYTCTTCTCAATAGGATCATATAGTTTGTACCCTTTAGAAGCTTGATCATAGCCCACAAAAATATATTTTCGGCTCTTATCATCAAGTTTCTTTCGATGTTGATCCGGAATATGCACATGAGCAATACTTCCAAAGACTCTCAAATGTGCTAAGCTCGGCTTGTATCCGCTCCAAGCTTGTTGTGGTGTTTTCTCAAAAATACTCCTCGTTGAACTCCGGTTGGAAAGATAAACCGCACAATCTACGGCTTCAGCCCAAAACTCCTTCAGAAGGTTCTTACTCTTTGACATGCAACGAACCATGTTCATGATGGATCGATTCTTTCGCTCCGCGACTCCGTTTTGTTGGGGTGAGTAAGCTACGGTAAGCGGCCTCCGAATGCCTTTATCATCGCAAAAAATTTTGAACTCACTCGAAGTGAATTCTCCCCCTCGATCCGATCTCATCGCCTTTATATACACTCCACTTTGCCTTTCAACAAGAGCTTTGAATTTCTTAAATGTTGAGAAAGCCTCAGATTTTTGCTTCAAGAAATATACCCACGTTTTCCGACTATAATCATCAATGAAAGTAATGAAATAACGATTTTCACCAAGTGACGTGGGTTCGATCGGACCACATATGTCTGTGTGGACCAGCTCCAATGGCTTCGTCGCTCTCGACGTGGATTCCTTTGGAAAGCTTAATCTTGATTTTTTTTCTAGTAAGACATCCTTGACATACTTGATCGGGATGGTCAATACATGGAAGTCCCTTTACAACTTTCTTCGTTGACATTAATTTTAGGCATCCAAAATTTATATGGCCTAGCCTCAAATGCCATAACCAAGATTGATCCTCGTAACACGTCTTTAGGCACATTGCCTTGTCATTTTGGATATTCAATAAGAACATTCGATTGCTCGTCATTGCAACAGAAGCAATCAAAGTACCTTCACCATTTTTTAAGTATAGGTGACGACCCTTCATATGGACGTCGTACCCTTTCTCCAACAATTGGCCTATGCTTAGAATATTTGTCTTCATTCCTGGCACGTAGTAAACATTCTCGATGAACTGGTGCACTCCACTTTTCGATTTGAAAAGTATTCTTCCTTTGCCTTTGATCGAGYTRCTCGACATATCTCRGAAAGASATGTTCCCCGTCACGGACTCATCGATCTCTACGAACATGTGCTTGCTTCCACACATATGATTGCTAGCACCCGAGTCAAGATACCACGAACAATCTTTCTCATTCTCCGACATATTATATGCCATCYGGGATAWCTCGTTAACTTCTTTGTCCTTTTCCACCTCTTCGACATAATGAGTTTTTTCATCGTTAGACTCATTTCGACATTCCCACGCAAAATGTCCATATTTGTGGCAATTATAGCATTCGACATCTTTCTTATTTTGATGTTGATTGTAACCACCTCGTCCACGACCTCTCGTTGGTCAATTATCATGATTCATATCGTCATGTTTTTGAGTGTATTGTTCTCCACGGTCTCTTCCTTGAAAATGACCGCGTCCTCGTCCACGACCTCGGCCTCGACCACGCCCTCTTTGAGAACTCGCCTCATCATATTTCTTCGTGTTCAAATATGCTTTGGCTTGAAGAGCTTGTTCAACGGGCTCTTCCGATCTTCTTTTTATTTTCTCTTCATGAACTTGTAACTTTCCCGTTAACTCATCAATGGTCATGGTGTCGATATCGTTTGACTCCTCGATGGCAACAGTGACATGATCGAACTTCCGGTCTATGGACCGTAGAATTTTTTCTACGACTCGATTCTCCGCCATATTTTCTCCATTAGTTTGAAGTTAGTTCACCACTCCGTGTACTCTCGAAACGTAGTCAAATATCGACTCAGTTTCCTTCATTTTTAAGGACTCGAACTCACTTCGAAGTCCTTGGAGTCGGACTTTCTTCACTTTATCAATTCCTTTGAAGGTGTTTTGTAAAACATCCCAAGCCTTCTTTGCGGTGGTGGCTTGTGCAATTTTCTCGAAAATAGTGTCGTCGACACTAAGTTGAATGAGTGAAAGTGCCTTTTGATCTTTCACTCGAGCCTCTTTTGCGGTCCTCTTTTCCGCTTGGCTAAGACTCGCAAGATTGTCGGGCTCCTTGTATTCTTCTACGATGGCATCCCACACATCTTGTCCGCCAAGATATGCCTTCATTTGGATACTCCATCTTTCGTAATTGGTCTTCGTGAGTTTCGGAAATGGCATACCTCCGTTCATTGCCATTTAGAACCTGTGGCTCTGATACGACTTTGTTGGAAGGTAATGAACCAATAATAGAACAATTTAAAACAAAACACTCTGAATTACTCACGGTAAAGTGAAGAACCTTTTTCTTTTATTTCTTTTTTCACTCTGTATCAAACACAGATGACAAGCCCCCCTATTTATACTAACAAAAGATGATTCTAGAATACACTCCAAATTCTAGTCAAAGACTCTTCAAAATATACATGTATCTTCAAATACATGTACTTAATTCATGCACAGAAAATGAAAAGACATTCATTCACCTAGATTAAATATTATTTGACCCAAGTTTAATTTCCAATAATTTCAATCTCCAAATATGATTTTATTAATTTGAGAAAAGAAAATACTCCCAAAAGTAATTAAGAAAGGAAGAAAGTACATGTGCGATCAAACACTTTGACCATAATCCAGCTACATACATTCCTGTAACAATATATATCATTAAAAATATACAAAATCCATTTTTCTAGTCCAAACTAGGAGCTTGTTCAGTTGGGTTAGACTCAAAAACATCCGAGGTAGATGCATCCGTTTCCTCAAGAAGCTCCCGAGATTGGATTGCTTCCTTGTACACCGGGGTTTCCTTGAAATCCGTTGCTCCTTCATTGTATGTAGCCACAGCAATGCCACAAGCAACTAACTGCATTTTATAAATAAATACATAATTGAACGGCAAAATAAGAAACCTCTATTTGTAATTTAGCCATATATAATTCCAGTAGAAAGTTTGAACAACACTTGTTAATCATATCGTATCATTTTATGTTCATATTTTGGCGAGGACATAGAGAGTATACAATAAAACCTTGATAATATAATACTGAATTTCTTAAAAATCTCGTTACAATATTATTATTTGTCAATTCCAACTTATAAACAATGAATTAAATTAGTATTTTAATTATTTAATATTTCATTAAATTAGTAACTATTAATTTATAGAGGTTTTACAACATCCGAAATTAGTGAACAAGAAACAAGGTACAAACTTAAAGGAGTAAAAATGGTCATTTTAGTGTTTTGCTCAAAAAATAGTTATAGGACCCAAACATATTATCAGAGTGATCTAATATTCCATTCTTTAACCAAATAAACACCATTTTAAAAATACCATATCCTATAGAGTTAATCACAACTCACACATCACCAGTACCCAAACATAGGCAGGTAATCAGGGATTATAGTATCAAAACCAAGGTAATTATTCCAAATATCAAAATCAAAAGAACCAGAGTAGGGATAGCCCCCAAATAACTCATATTCTATCCGGCTTCAGTGATAAGTTAATTTATTAGATTTTTGATTTCATTTTGGAGCATATTAGATTGAAACGAATAATTTCATCACAGATTAGATTGTAACATGGTTCTTTAATCATCCACGACTTGAAGCTTATAACTTGTATTAGAAAAGACGGAAAACTGAATCAAAAATTGGCAACTCAAGATACACATTTAAAGCCCAAAATTCAACACATAAAACTCTGATCATTAACTTGTCCATTGCTCCCAATAATAATAATAATAATAATAATAATAATACAACAATGTGTGTGTGTGTGTTGGAAAAATAGATTTCTAAAGCTACCTCAATCATTAAACACAAAAAACCTACAACTATTAACTTACCAAAGTTTATCGTCATTGGGATTTTATTTGATGAGTAAGCCAACCGTTTCTAATTCTTCTAGTAAAGCATTTATTTTATTTCGTTTTCACATTTCCAAAAACTCCAAAGCAGTACAAAGCAACCCTATACCGGATCTTGCACAAAACAGAAAGAGCAAAATACAAACTCAATATCAAAAGAAGCCAAACTTTTAAACCAAATCAAAGTAAAATCCAAAAGGAATTCAATAACCATAAGATGGCTAATAAAAACCGAAATCCTAAAAATAGATGATTTCTCGACAAAATGAAGAAAATAAAGACGAGTCATGTTCCAACCAAATAGATATTATTTAAAGCTTCCAAAACCTCAAAATACAGTTCCATGATTACCTGTAACCGCCAGATTCTGTCCTTGTCGCCAATGTCGCTTGTGGTGCCAGAGAGTGTCTAAGAGGAGATGAATCGAATGGTTTCAAATTAATTCAATTCTGAATTTTAAAAATTGGGGCTTTTCATATTGGGGGTTTTACCTAAGAACTGGGTTTGATTTTCAAAGAGTTATTTGGGATTAGGGTTTTGATTGGTGGTTGTTGGAAGAGGAGTAAGAAAATGAGGGATACGGCGGGGTGGGGTAGCGAGTACGAGAGGGGATTAAATCCGGAGGCGGTGCTGCGGCGAGTGTGGGGGAGGTGATCGGCGAGCGTGGGGGCGGTGACCAATGCCAAGGATTTCAAAGCAAACACGGCCTTAATCCTGGTGGTCCTCTTCTGTGCCCTAATCTGCACCCTGGCGTTCAACACCGCTATCCGATACCTCATACGCCTACATTGTGGGGTCGCCCTTCTTCGAGAAGGGGGAAGGAGAATTTCCCCCTGCAAGTTGGGCACGAAGAACGCACAGCCAGCCATCGCTGAATCACTACAGATGAAATCCATGGTTTCACTTATCCAGAACTCTGATATTCTCCCAAATGGCGAAATTTGACAAGCAGATTAAGCACTCTGTCTCCGCCTCGGCCAGCTCCATCCCCTCCGTGTAAATCAGCACCGGCACCTCATACATTCGCCCACTTCTCAAAAGAAATGCTCCTTCCAAGAAATGAGGTCGCTTACCATAAATATCATCATATATCACGCATGCATATTTAGTGTCGTATCAGCTAGTCCCCCATATTCTAGCTGATTGAGGTACGAAATCAGGTAGAATATGTAAAAACGGTAAGAGAACACAACCACTTAAAAACACACATAAAAAACAATCACAAATCACAAATAAATTACCCTGCCAGTTTACCATACCATATTCCAGGATAACCCAACTCGGCATACCGAACCATAGGATTATTCTACAAAAGCCTATAAAATTGCGACCTCCCATAGATCATCTCGTTGAGCTAGCTAAACCTCCAAGAATAATGCTCCTCTTGAAAGAAGTGGTCGCTTATAAGTCCCCATATAACATACGGACCGTACACATCTATCGACCTGAAACCATAAAACCCTCCATCCGCGAACTGCAATCGTAATCGGGCAAAACCACCCAAGAAATGTAATCATATACATCCCCAAAAGTCAAAGCACGCTTTCTTTTACCCATCGCATCCTCATAAAGATTCATTAAGTGTAAACTGACAGAGTGTTGGACACGTGTCCCCTCCCCATTTTCTCGTATTATAATAAATGTTGTGGGCCCAAAACAAAAGTCCCAAAACATTCCTCCAAACCCTACCAACTTCCCTCTCCAATACGTCCCATCAGCTTTCTCGCCACCAAACACAAAAACCCTTTCATCTTCACTTACCACTCACTTTATCAAAAACATAAGCAAAAATCGCCATTTTTACTCTGCAAAAAAGCTCGCACTTTCTATGGCGTCCGAAATTCACAAGCAATACACCGCTCATCACCGACCTCCACGACAGCAAAAATGTGTAAGTCCCCTAAGTCTTCCTTTTCAGCAATTAATTTCAATTTAAATTCAAGTATATATTGCATATGTTGAGTTGTTGTTGTGTTTTCTGTCGTTTTTCCCTTGTGATATTTAATTAATGACAAAATCAGCATCCTCCAAGGTGACGAACAGCCCTCTTTGCCTCCCCCCGAAAACAACCCTCTTTGCCTCCCTCTGGCCTCCGCGACGAACCAGAAGGTGACGTCAGTTGGTCGGAGCTAGAAGCTCAAACCAGGGCTCATACAGACGCCCAAGCCATACTAGAAAATATACTCTAAGATCCACACTACTACAGAAACAGCTTTCTAAGGCTGTTAATTAAAGGCGGTTCACTAAAAACCGCCTTAAAAATACTTTTAACGACGGTTGTGGCTAAAACCGCAGTTAAAAAGGATATTTTACGGCGGTTTCCTCAAAACCGACGTTAAAATTGGATATCAACAGATTTTAACGGCGGTTTTAACATAGAACCGCCGTAAAAACTCACACATTCTACGACGGTTATTTGAGAGCCTCCGTGAATTAACAAGTATTCACGGCAGTTTCTTAAGAACTTCCATTAATTAGTTCAGTTCGCTGGATTTAACGTCAGTTCCACTAGAACCGCCGTAAAATCTATAGTCTGCCATGTCACCAATCCTCATCTTTGTTTATCTCAACCGTTGATCCGTGTTCTAATCAGCAGTTCATATCCATCCCCTCCTTTTCTTTTTATTCATTTCTTTTTTAATTCTAAAAGAAACGCTGAATTAAGAACCATCCATCCCCTCTCTTTTCTTTTCTTTTTTTTTCTTTTTCCAATTATTTTTCTGTGAGCAAGACTAAGCCCATCCACCTCTGTGCTCTCGACCACCTTTGTACCCGTGGCGGCGCTGACATCACCCTCCTCGCCCGCAGTGTTAGCAAGCATGAGGAGGCAAAGCAGTCGATCAGGCTCTGCACGGGCATGATGTCAGAGTCGTCAGCGCTGATGTCAGGGACTACGACGCCGTCAAGCGTGCGATTAATGAGGCCAGCCCAATCAACGTGCTCATCTTCCCAAGCCAGTCAGGTATGCAGAAATGTGGTTATCCAATTCATAGATGGAATTGTTGATTCATTTAAAAGGATCTAGGGTTTCTAATTGGCAAGAAGATGTGCTATTTTTATTTAAATTACAAAATGTCAGCTATGAATTTCAAATAGGTAGTAATTTCCATTTGTTTATTACTGAGATAATTACATTAACCTGTGGGAAAAATTAAAAAAAAAAGGTTTCGAGTTGAAAAGTTCACTGAGCCTGATAATTGGATTTACTTTTTTTTGTCACTATTTTATATTTTGTCAAAAACATGACTGTTTTTTTGTGTTTTACGTTTTTTTTATCGGTACTTGTTGAGTTCATGGTGATTTATTAAATTGAAATTTCGAATTCAAAACAGTGATTTGCAGACGAATGTGGATTATAATATATTGTTTATTCAAATCAGATGCAGAGGTTTAGGTCATTAGTACGGTGTTATCTCCTATGATGCCTGTGTTCGGTTGTGTCTTCACTCGTGGGCCAGGGACGAGCTTAAGGAAGCTACTACATTTTTGGCAAACGAATTTGCATTGCTGAGGGATTTGTTTGGGTAATTACTCTTATTTTTGTATATCGTTTGTATAATTATTTTCGGCTATTGAGAAAACAGTCCTCAGAGCTTGTGGGTGAAGGAGCTTCTGTAAGGCTAAGAAAACGATTGGCAAGATCAATATCCAAGGTTCTTATATTGTATGTGCATTATTATTTTTATTATATTTTTATTTTTTAGTTTCAAATCAGAATACATATAATTAATATTTCCTGCTACTAGTGTACACAGCTTGCCAGATGGACTTGGAGATGATCTTATGATCGAAGTTCACGATTCAAGGGGAAGGCCAAGCTGCACTACATGTGGCTGATCTTGCTGATGAATCGGTATTGACGGCTCGATCCCAAGTTAAAATT
>BMAC01000779.1:184945-204928 GCA_014905375.1 Phtheirospermum japonicum
TTTTAATATTCTCTGTGTTTGAATGGTTTTAAGGTTTTTAATTTTTCTATTTTTCTTCTGCATTTATTTGATTTTGTTAATTTCAAATTGTTTTCTGGGCTTGCAATGGTGTTGATGTTGGGTTGATTCTGTATTTTCTGTATATATTAAATTATTTAAGATGCACTCAGTGCAATTGGGAAAAAATTGGATCTTTGGTCTATTGTTAATTTATTTTCTCCTAATATAAACTGGTAAGAGGTTGATGGAATACTTTCAAAATCAGATTAATTGCTTGATTTATGTGATGTAAATATCGTTAGTTAATTCGCACCTAATTACTAGACATGTGGTAAAATTACTCGGTTGAAAATTCTCCTCCTTTTTTTTTCTTTGCCTGAGGTTGCATAAATTTCACATTACTTGATTTGTAATAAATAAATAGATAATTGGGTTCAAAATTTTTGCTTTTATTTTTCTCAAGTTTTTGCAAACAACCCCTAAATAGTTGTTGAGCAATTAGGCTAATAATTATTGTTGTTGTTGTCGATTATTTTAGGAAAGTCTCAAAATGATGATATTCGGCCGTGGTTTTAGTTACACGTTGCAGAAGGATGCAGTGTCGCCGGTATCAGTCGACGTGATTTTTGCATCGAGTCATTTTCTGAAGTATAAAATCGAAGAAAACAATCAGATAGTGGAGGTCAAAGAGGATGCAAACGTAAATGGTCACGCGAGAAACTAAATTTTTGATGGAGAAGCAGTAACGTCTCTCAATTTGTGATCTTGCTAACAAATTCGAGAAGGGTTTAGTTGTTGCTGCAAAGCTGTCCAATGAGGTTTAGTCTTGTTCTTGTTTGATTTTTCTCGGACGTTTTAAAGTCCACATTGAATGTTTTCTATATGTATATTATGCCGGAGTTCATTTACGATCTATAGAATGTTTGAAACCACTAAAAAGAATATAGGCAAAAAAATGTGATTCTCAGCTTATGGATGTAAAAATGTGATTCTGCATCTGGTTTGACTTTTGCAAACAAATAAGCATTTTTAACCCTTATTCATTGAACAACCATTTTGAACCAAAATCAACTTTTAGCTTCTGTTAGCAAACTCTGCCAACTCTGCCAGCTTAAGAAATAAATCACTAACTTCTTAAATATCAAATTTCCCCATTTAGAAAAAATTTAGAAAAAATTGAATGTTTGATGTTTGCAGGTTGAAGCGTTAGCAGTTCAATTAACTCAAAGAGAAGGAGAGCTAATACTGAAGTGAAAAGGCTCGCAACTTTTTAAAACAGGTTATATTTGTTATGTGATGTTTTTGTTTCCTTCTCTCTGTAAATCCATATCATAGAAAAAAAAGAAGAAGAAAATTTAATTGGTTATATAGACTAACTACTAGCTACTTACTGTTTTGATCATCAAAATCACATTCTAATTTTTCCTTGCTTTATTATTTTCACCCTTATTTATTCGATCTATTTCCAGAAGAAATTCATAATTCCTTCTGTAAGTATTCTTCTTATTCTATTTTCTTTGTCCAATTTTAGAAAGTGCATTCTTTTACAGGCTTCAGAAGATGCTAAAAAGCTCATCGATAAGGAAAGAGCTTTTGCACGTAATGAAATTGAGAATGCCAGAGCGGCTGTGCAGAGAGTGGAAGAGGCTCTTCAGGAACACGAACGGATGTCTAAAGCTACATAAAACTAGGTAATTCTGAAGAGCCATTTCTTTTATTAAAAAAAACTAAAAATAAAAATAAATATTAGAAAAGAAAAATTGAATTTTAACACTTGCTCCGTTTATGAATACAATCTTTTTCGTAATCAGGACTGGGATGAATTGATGAAGGAGGTTCAAGAGGTTAGACGAGTTAAAATGTTTCATCAGCCTAGTAGGGTAAGTTAGAAGCTGAGAATCAATAATTTTAGTGTTTGCAAAAACTCCTTAGACCTTAAGAGTAGTCTTTTTGATCTTCCCTTTCTTTAGATTTTTAAAAGACATTTAATTTTAAACTCCTGATTCAAAAAAAAATTTGTTTTTTTCTATTACTAGCATATTTGGCATACCTTCTATCGAGTTAAGAAACATTTTTTTTGCAGGTGATGGACATGGAGCATGAAATTAGTGCATTAAGGACTCAACTTGCAGAAAAAGTGAAACGTTCATTGCAGCTACAAAAAGAGGTTTCTCTCTAGTTTGGTCAAACTAAAAATATCAAATATTACTTAAACCAATAAAAATATTATGTTTGAATAAAAAAACTTTATTTTTTATCTCGGAGGAGACCTACTAAACCCAATATTATATCCAAATTATGGTAGTGTGTCATTTTCTATTAAGATAAAATTGTGCATAACATTGTTTTGCTTATATTGTCTTTGTTGCCATTTATATTCATGTGTGCTCATGAACTTGATTTATTCAAGTAAATTTGAAATATATGTCATGTTTGATCATTAGCTTGATTTATTCAAGTAAAGTTGAATTATACGTCATTTAATATCAAAAAAGTTCATTGTGTCAATACTTTCAGCTGGAAATAAGCAAGAAGGGTGATAGAAACACACTCGATTTGTACGAAATAGATGGCATAGAGCCATTGGGTTCGTGTCTACGGATATATCCATGTTCTGATAGTGCTCCAGATCTTTCTGAATGTACTATTCAATGGCATTGCTCGACGTCTGAGGGTAACAAAAAGGAGCTTATTCGTATCAAGTGTCCGACTCCTTGCACAACTTATTAATGTCGTATTTTTCGATTGACTCGAAATGACTTAAATATTTTATGAATATGTATCCAACAGACACTTATTCATTTTAATAGAAAATCTGGTTTGGTTTTATTGAGAGTATTAGAGCTTTTTATAATTGTATTTTTATTTAATTTGTATTTTCATTTCTTTTTTTTTAAATTTTTTTTACTACTTTCTAGAAGGTATTTTCAATAACCGCCGTCTGTTCTGGAAAACAGACTTTCTAGAAGGAATTTTTTAAGAACCGCCGTAGAATCTACAGCCGTAAATTTTTACGGCATTTCTTGAAAAACCGCCGTAAAAAGCCCCACTTTCTACGGCTGTTTTAGAACAACCGCCGTTGAAATTTACGGCGGTCAATATAACGGCGGTTCGAAAACCGTCGTTACAAATGCCTAAAAACTGCCTTTAAAACCCTGTTCTGCAGTAGTGCCATCTCCTGCCTCTTTGACTATCGTGAATATACCAGAGAGAATTCCCTTAACCAAACATAATAACCCACCAACTTAAGAGCACTTTTTAGTAAACCCAGTAACTGTAGCGCCTTCCATAGATGCTGCCGATCTACTTCACTTGATAAAACCAAAAAGATTGATTACCAAGAATAGGGGTTACTAACCTCGAGTCTGAGATCAGCGACCTAAAAAACTTCTAATTTCGTCACATCGACCTGATAAGTCTCCAAAAAGCCTCCTGGAAACCTAGCTGATCCTGCAAAACAACACCTTCAGCCAAGGCGGTGAATGGCCCCGGTGAAGGTCCTCCGATGCTTAAGTCAGATAGTGCGAGAGATATTTTCGAGAGCCCAAATCGTGATAAAAAAACAACTTATAAATAAAGAGAGGTATGCACCACTTTTATAGAGACAAGAGAAGTGTTCCCCAAGACAGGATTCCCTTCTCCCACCATAATTCCTTAAATACCGTGACCGACTTAGAATTAGGATTTCTCATGTATGCTAAGTTCCCATAAATAGTGGATCTCTCGCTTAAATTAGCGGAATAGGCCTGGGCTTGTGATTCTTTCCATACAGTCCACTGGGACTCCACAATACCATCCATATGAACCCGTTTAGGCCTAATATTTATAGAGCCAATGACCGAGCTAACAGATAATGCCCAACACACAAAAGCATAAGAGGTCGCGGTCCTATATGAGAACTCATCCTAAATATCCAGGTCGCTACTCTATAAAACCACCTCGCCCACTTCTCAGAAGAAATGCTCCTTCCAAGAAATGAGGTCGCTTACCATAAATATCATCAAATATCACGCATGCATATTTAGTGCCGTATCAGCTAGTCCCCCATATTCTAGCTGATTGAGGTACGAAATCAGGTAGAATATGTAAAAACGGTAAGAGAACACAACCACTTAAAAAAACACATAAAAAACAATCACAAATCACAAATAAATTACCCTGCCAGTTTACCATACCATATTTCAGGATAACACAGCTCGGCATACCGAACCATAGGATTATTCCACAAAAGCCTATAAAATCGCAACCTCCCATAGATCAGCTCGCTGAGCTAGCTAAACCTCCAAGAAGAATGCTCCTCTTGAAAGAAGAGGTCGCTTATAAGTCCCCATATTACATACCAACCGTACACATCCGTCAACCTGAAACCATAAAACCCTCCATCCACGACCTGCAATCGTAATCGGGCACAACCACCTAAGAAATGTAATCATATACATCCCCAAAAGTCAAAGCACACTTTCTTTTACCCATCGCATCCTCATAAAGATTCATTAAATGTAAACTGACAGAGTGTTGGACACGTGTCCCCTCCCCATTTTCTCGTATTATAATAAATGTTGTGGGCCCAAAACATTCCTCCAAACCCTACCAACTTCCCGCTCCAATACATCCCATCAGCTTTCTCGCCGCCCTTTACAAAAACCCTTTCATCTTCACTTACCACTCACTTTATCAAAAACATAAGAAAAAATCGCCATTTTTACTCTGCAAAAAAGCTCGCACTTTCTCTGGCTTCCGAAAATAACCAGCAATACACCGCTCATCACCGACCTCCACGACAGCAAAAATGTGTAAGTCCCCTAAGTCTTTCTTTTCAGCAATTAATTTCAATTTAAATTCAGGTATATATTGCATCTGTTGAGTTGTTGTTGTGTTTTCTGCCATTTTTCCCTTGTGATATTTAATTAATGACAAAATCAGCATCTTCCAACCCAAGTTCTCAAAATTCAAGTCTTTCCCCTGATTCCAATCCTACTAAAAACCCTTACATTTTTAAAAGAAGATGAAAACAACCCTCTTCGCTTCCCTCCGGCCTCCACGACGAACCAGAAGGTGACGTCAGTTGGTCAGAGCTAGAAGCTCAGACCAGGGCTCATACTGACGCCCAAGCCATACTAGAAAACATAATCGAAGATCCATCTCCTGCCCCTTTGACTATCATGAATATACCAGAGGGCATTCCCTTAACCAAACATAATAACCCCCCACCTTGCGAGCACTTTTTAGAAAACCTGTAATTGTAGCGCCTTCCATAGATGTTTACGACCTACTTACCTCACCCCTAACAACCAGGACAGTTAAAGATAATTACTGGTTGCTCCCTGATCCGGAGAAATTTGAGTAATTCAAACAAACACTCAACCTCCCGGAGACCGCCAAAATGGTCCTTCCCGACATCCTCTACTTAGACCCCATGAAACCTTCCCCAAATCACATTACCCTCTTATGACGAGATACTTCGATCGGGATTAAGATTCCCACCGCACCAATTTTACATCAAAACAGCCCACTTGTATAAAGTCCCCATTTTACAGTTGACCCCCAATTCTATGAAGCTTTTGGAGGGGTATATTATATTATGTAAATATTATAATAATCAACCTGACCCAGGTTTTTTTCACTTTGCTTTCAAATAAAATACCAAAAACATTCTTTTTATCTTTCTACTCACACCGGAAAATCCCGGTTCTTACTGAATCCCTTAAATAAAGTTCCTGAATGGCAGAGAAATTTCTTCTTCATTCACAACACCGAGAGCTGGACTTTTAAAACCGAGCTACAATACCATACCCCAAAATAAACCAATTCCCCCAGTCAAAAATATTTCCCCGCCTTGTATAAAACATACTCTGACCAGCTCGTAGAATGGAGTAAGCGCCTATTTAACGTGGTGCGACTCACTAGCCGGTCTAAAATTTTCAAATTCGTGGGCATCGAATCTAGTTCGGTCGACCCAATCGGAGTTCGGTAGGTCTCCTATGTTAAACAACTTTACACCACCATCACCTGTTACAAATTAATAATAACGTACCACTTTGTTTATTACAGTTGCATTCGTCAACAAGTGCGTCTCCTCGAGCTCTAAAGAAGTCACAGCGCAGACCGATCTGCAGCCCGCCGTTACCTCAGCACCTCCTCCTCCTCCTATCATCAATGTGGATGCGGTGCTGGATCAAGCATTCGGGACAGAGGCTGACCAGGAAATGGAGGCGACCTGGAAGAAGTGCAGCTGGTCCAAAGGTCCTCAAAGGGGAAACGATCCATCAATCCCACTGATAAGAGACCGATCCCTCCCGTCCAAAAATGTCGTCGCCTCCGCAAAAATCACGCCGCCACCTCCTCTAGCTCTCCCGACCTGGGAAAAGGATTGGCCCAGTGCGAAAATGCCAAAGAGATTCGGGCCTTCCTTGACAAATGGATAATCAACCAGGTAATTTATTACTTAAAAAATCCTCTCCTTACCAAGATAATACCTGCAAACCTTTATATTCCCTCATGATACAACTGAGTCCCCTGGTCTCCAAGATATCTGAGGAATTACTGGCTCAATCCACTGAGAACGACCTCCAGAAGACCTGCGACGAACTGACCACCCAAGCTGAACAACAGAGCTGACATCTATCCTTGACCCAAGGAGAATTAGATGAGACGAATCACCTGCTGAAGGCTCGCGAGGAGGAGATACTCATTTTAAAGAGCCAGATGAACAGACAGAAAAATTAGACAGCTCGTTTGGGCAATGAGATCAAGGACGCCCAGAAACAAGCTCGCCAGGTCAAGGAGCTCAAAAACCAAAATCAGAAACTCGAGAAGCAGAACCAGGTGGGGCACGAGCGAGGTATAGCTGAAGGGCGACAAACCTTCTTGTTCAGCGACGTAGACCAAAAATACATGGACACCTACCGGGAAGAGCTGTTGAAGGCGTACAAAAAGTCTTCCTTGTACTTTGGTAAGATGGCGGTTGGCAGCAAGGAATGGGTTTTCAAGGCTTCTGGAATAATCAAGGATCAGCTCGCGGCCTTGAATGTTGCCTACGCCCCCGAGGTTCTGGCCATCATCGATATGCTGCCTACATTCAGCTCCTTCAAGGGTGACATAAATCAACCAATCGACGCTAAATGGTGGTTGTCTTGTCAGGGCCGAGCTGTACTGTCCGCCAAACTCACTGCCGAGCTGGACACACCATTAGAAGACTTTGTCCCCACTCCTGGGCCCAGCATGTCTTGATTGCTCAGAACCAGTATTTGTTACTCCCATGCCTTATGAACAACTCCCCTTTTATGTTTGTTATGTGCATAGCTCTGCAACTCAAACCATATATGAACCTGCAACTTAAACCATGTAAAAACCTGCAATCTCAGCCATCATAAATCCATAAGTTAATATAGGTCGTGTGAATTCATAACCAATCGCAACCATACTTCCAACCTCCATAACACCATGAGTTCAAAGAAAATAATCAAACCACAAAGCAAAAACAATCCAAAGGAGCTGAAACAAGCTCGCATATATATAAGTTAAACATGTTAGCTCACCTAAGTGAACTCAAAGACATAACCATCCATAACACAAGAACACAACTATTCGACAAATATATGTAAGTCAAATATATCCCTCTCGGAGAGATCCAAACAATATAATCACATCACTTAACCATATGTAAAAATCCATGAAAAATGTATGAATCGTTCGCAAAGTTTTATAAGATATCAAAAAGCTATCCACCCCAAAAGGTACATCGTAAAACCATTATCCGCCCTGAAGGATAAAAGACAAACAGCAAGCCCCGTAGGGTAATAAAACCACCGCCCCGAAGGGTAAACCATAAATAACCTGCCCCAAAGGGTAAAACATAAATAGCCCGCCCCGAAGGGTAATGAAACAACCGCCTCGAAGGGTAAAACGCAAATAGCCCGCCCAAAGGGTAATGAAACAACCGCCCCGACGGGTAAAACACAAACAGCCCGCCCCGAAGGGTAATGAAACAACCGCCCCAAAGGGTAAAACACAAACAGCCCGCCCCGAAGGGTAATGAAACAACCGCCCCAAAGGGTAAAACACAAATAGCCCGCCATCTAAGCGTAATACCTCTTCAAATGACACACATTCCAACTCCTAGGTAGAACTTTCCCTTCTACATTCTCGAGTATATATGCTCCTCCACGTAGTACATTAATCACTTTGAATGGCCCAACCCAATTCGGATCAAGCTTCCTAGTCTTACGCAATGCGTCAGCCCGTCTCCATACCAAATCACCCACCTGAAAACAACGATGCTTAACTCGTTTGTTAAAGGCAGCCTGTATCCTTTGTTTATAATGTTCTACTCGGGCCGCAGCCTTCTCTCGTATTTCCTTGATCGTTTCAATTACTCCTCTTGCTAGTCTTTCATTCTCCTCCACGTTAAACACCGATAAGTGTTGCGATCCACCTACTATCTTGGCTGGAATAACAGCTTCCATCCCATAGACTAAACCGAACGGCGAATCCCCTATAGAAGTTCGGGGAGTTATTCAATAAGACCATAAGACCGATGCGAGCTCTTCTTCCCAAATCCCACCTGATCTTTCCAATCGTAGCTTAATACCCTGTACAATGATACGATTAGTAACTTCAACTTGCCCATTAGTCTGGGGGTGTGCCACAGAAGCAAATTATTGCTTCATCCCCATCTCCTTGGACCAATCCTGAATTTTCTGCTCATTGAACTGGGTTCTATTATCAGACACCAATACTCGCGGGACACCAAACCTGCAAAAAATGTTATTGAAAATAAAAATCCATCATGTCTTGTTCGCTTATGCTCGTAACCGCTTCGGCCTCCACCCACTTTGTGAAATAATCAACTGCCACCACCAGGTTTTGTTTATTGCCCGGTGTTTTTGGAAAAGGTTCCACGATGTCAATTCCCCATTGTGTAAACGGACACGGCGAGCTCATAACCATCATTTCTTTGGCAGATATATAGATAACCGGAGCATTAATCTGGAACTTCTTACACGTTGTTACCAGGTCGCTAGCCATACCTTTCATTTCTGGCCAAAAGAAACCAGCCCGCAACGTTATTCCCACCAACGCTCTTCGTTTTGCATGATCCTCGCAGTATCCTTCATGTATCTCTTTTAACACTTCCAATCCCTTCTTCTAAGCCAAGCATTTCAAAAAAGGTCCAAAGCACGACCTCTTGTATAACTCCTCATCAATAACACAAAAATGAGACGACGTTCTAGTTTCCTTCGTTGTCAACCGCTCTGCCCCTTCCTTTGCTTTAATGAGAGTATCCCGGATAGGCGTGCGCCAATCATCCTTAAAATCGAGCTCCATTACCTCCTTTCCTTTCTCCACACTACTATGACTCAACTCCATTAACATAATTTTCCGAGTATCACAGGTCCCCAATGCATCCGCAATCTGAGCGAGCCGATCAGCCCAAATGTTTTCAGCTCGCGGCAAGTGCTCCAGTTTAAACTCCTCAAAGCGTGCAACCTCTTCTCGTAACTTTTCTAAATACACCACCATGCGTTCTTATTTTTCTTTGAAAGACCCGTCGAACTGACGATCTATCAACTAAGAATTCGTGTATGACCATAACTTCCTTGCTCCCAGATCGCTCGCCATTTTTATACATTGTAACACATCTTCATACTCAGCTTCATTGTTAGACGCCTTGTATCCCAGCCTAATCGTGAATTCCAAGTTTTCTCTTTCCGGGATGGTTAACACAACCCCCATCCCTGCTCT
The DNA here is from genome assembly GCA_014905375.1 of Phtheirospermum japonicum. Lineage (NCBI taxonomy): Eukaryota > Viridiplantae > Streptophyta > Magnoliopsida > Lamiales > Orobanchaceae > Phtheirospermum > Phtheirospermum japonicum. The sequence goes on from BMAC01000779.1 coordinate 194,690, forward strand.
TTACACCATAGTTGATCCATCAGTATGCAATACCCATGGCTTTACCTCATCACCTGTGTCAGATGGACGCACCATCTCCTAAAAAAATTTGACAATACTTGTGCTTTAATGGCTGCCCAAGGTTTGTACACCACGTCGTACTCACTTAACTCCACAGCCCACTTCACCAGCCTTCCAGATACGTTTGGATTACTCAGGACCTGCTTGAGATCTAGGTTAGTGCGTACCTTCACCCTGTGGCTCAAGAAGTATGGCCGCGGTTTCCTTGTTGTACAAATCAGCACGAAACCTCCCTACTCCAGCTCAGAATATTTCAACTCAGCACCTCACAGCATCCTGCTAATATAATAGATAGGTTTCTGTGTACCTGCATCCTCTCTGATTAGCACCAAACTTACTGCGACCTCCCCCACCGATATATATAAGATCAGGTCTTCTCTGGGCATCGGCTTGGTTAACAATGGTATTTCAGCTAAGTATTTTTTCAACTCCTCAAATGCATCTGCCGCTTCTTTGGTCCATTTGAACTTGGACCCTTTCCGGAGTGCCCTGAAAAAGGGGACACCCCTCTCTGCTGACCTGGAAATAAAATGGTTAAGACCTGCGATGCGAACTGTAAGCACCTGTACATCGCGTAATGTTCGAGGATGTGGCATCTCCAAAACAGCCCGCACTTTCACCGGATTAACTTCAATACCCCTTTTCGTCACCATATATCCCAGATTCCCAGATTGCACACCAAACATGCATTTCTTTGGATTAAGCTTCATCTCGTACTGCCTCAATATAAGAAAAGTTTTTCTTAAGTCCTCCACATGAGATTCTGCTTTCTTGCTCTTCACCAGCATATCATCAACATAAACTTCCATAGTGGATCCCAGCAGGTCCTTGAATATTCTGTCCACCAATCTCTGGTAGGTCGCCCCTGCATTTTTCAAGCCAAAGTGCATGGACACAAAACAATATGTTCCCGTTGATGTAACAAAACTCACCTTGGGTTGATCCTCCTTTGCAAGAGGTATTTGGTGATACCCCTGTGAAGCATCCATCATATTCAGCAGCTCGCACCCTGAGGTTCAATCCACCAATTGATCGATTCGAGGCAAAGGATAATGATCCTTTGGGCAGGCTTTATTCAAGTCGCGAAAATCCACAAACATCCTACACTTATGTCCCGGCTTTGGCACCATCACAACATTAGATAGGTATTCTGGGAATTGAATTTCTTGAATATGGCTTTCTTTCAGCAATTTATGCAACTCCTCTTCAATTATTTTGTCCAGCTCAGGTCCAAAATGTATTTTCTTCTGTTTGACCGACCTCACCTCTGAGTCAGTATTTAAATGATTTTGCGCGACCTCCGGAGATACTCCTGTTAATTCCCCATCCCCCAAAGCAAAAACGTCCCGAGATTCCCTTAACAACTTTAGTGGCTCTTCTTTCAGTGCTTCTGTCATCAAGGTCCCAATCCTCGTAGTGTACTCTGGACGACCTTCTTCCATGAAATCTCCATCAACTCCTCTTGTGGACGAACAGAATTCTCCTATTCTTTCACCTTTTTTGCACTGATTACACCCTCTGGTAGGTCATTGTCCCTCTCACGCTTGTTCTCACTCAACCCCTTTCTGACCGTCATCTGATAACACGACCTTGTGACCTGCTGTTCAGAAATAATTTCTCCCACTCTATTTCCCACTGGATATTTGATACTCATGTGATATGTTGACGTCACTGCCTGGAATGCGTTGAGGGCAGGTGACCTAATATTGCGTTATATGCCGACCTCCCACGAACTATTAAAAACTTCAAACTCCTCTTTACCTGCAACTCGACCTTCCCTAACACCACTACCAGTATTAGCTCTCCCTCCATAATCACTTGTGCCCCATTAAATGCATATATGGGCGTATTCACAGATCGCACTTTTGTCTCCAACTTCATTTGTTCTAGACAATCCGTGTATATTATATTGACCAAGCTCCCATTGTCCAAAAAAATTCTGCCGACCTCGTACCCCGCCACCTCAGCTTCAATTACTAACGCATCATTATACTCTTCCTGCAGCCCGCGTCGCTCATTGGGACCAAAAGAGATGATTGGTCCGGATGTCTGCGGACGTCGACTCACACTAGAGACCTCCCATATTCCCGGGCGAGCTAATTTAACATGCTTTTTCCGCGCACTATTGGTATCGACATCCATTAGTCCGCCTGAAATCATACTTATTCTCCCCTTATTTCTTCTTGGGCCATTATGTCCCTGATTTCCTTGCTGCGGCTGCCTCTCGACCTGATCCTGAGGTGGATCTCTCGGCGGTGGTGGGGGAAATGGTTTCCTCGGCTCCCTTGGCTCTCTATCTTTGTAAATAACTTCTTTCAAATGCCCAGCTTTTATGAGCCTCTCGATTTCCTTATTTAGATGCCTGCATCTCTCCGTGGAATGACCATAATTATTATGAAACAAACAAAAAGAAATCCAATTTGGGATTAGTATGGAGCGACGTGTGATTTTCCAGCCATTTTATGTCATTAGGTATCAGGCGCTCATGATAGTAAACACCTTAGCCCGCGGATAGATCAGTGGTGTGAAATCCTCGGTCCTCCAACTTCACATATCTACCTCAGGTTTTTCTCTCACCATGGGACTCGGAGTTAGGAGTCCGCGCACTACCCTTCTAAGCTCCCTTCTGATCTCCCTCCTAGAAATACTGCCTCCTGTATCCGCGAACTCCCTTCTAAATCTCACACGATGTTCCTCCTCAGCTTCCTCCAATTGTATGTATTTATGGCATCTTTCTAAGACCTCATCATATGTTCGTGCCTCCTTCTTCACCAATGACTTGCGTAAGTCTTCTCTCACCAATCCTTGATGTAAAGCTCCCGCCTTCATTTCGTCAGTAACAGTGGGTACTTCCAGTGTGGCACTGGTAAACCTTTTAATATATTGCTTCAACGTTTCATTAGGTCGCTGCACCATAGTAAAGAGTGACTGCGCAGTCTTCGCATTCTGTCTCACACTGGAAAATTATTTTAAGAAAGCTGCTCCCAACACCTAAAAGCTGGTAGTTTTTCCTCGCGCCAATTGATAGAACCAGCTCTGTGCGATTCCCCTTAAGGTAGACACAAAGGCTCGATATTCCACAGCATATGTATACCCGTGCAACATCCTCTCATTTTTGAAGAGCTGCAAATGTTCCACTGGGTCCGTCATCCCGCGATATTGGAACTCCAATGCCTTATACCCCTTGGGCATCGTAGCTCGCAACATATCATCCAAAAGAGGATGTCCTTTATCTTCTTGTAACTTTTCTCCTTCCATCCATCTTTGCAATTTTAACAAGGCCTCTTGTATATCCCTAAACGCCTTATTTCCTGGTATGACCTCATTTTTGCCATTCTTTTCATGGTACCTGCTTTGACTCTTGCGTGACTTATCTCGGGATTCACCATCTGTACTTGAGGTTTGTATTCAACTTTCACTGGTATATTTGCTATAACATCAACCTCTATGTTTGTAGTGTTTTCACCCTATCTTCATCTTCCTTGCCTTCTTGTACTTATACCTACGGGTATGAGACTCCGTGGACGAGGTAGATCTAGAAGAACCCACTTGTTTTTATTTACCACCAATCTTCCTTCCATGAGAAGATCTCCGAGATAGAGACCCTACGCTTTTTTTTTGTCTTTTTTGTTAACGATTTTTCTCCTTGCCCGCCATTTGATCCATCAGCCTTCTCCTTCTGAGTGCCCAGCTCGCCTGCTAGGTACTTGTTCAGTTCCTCCAGTTTTTTCAGAGGCACAAAATTCATAAGCCCTTCTAAGAACCCCTTGTTGATTTGACAGGGCTTATCTTTGGGTAAATCTTTCCATTCTTTCATCCCTATATGAACCGTCTTTTGCGCCATAACCTCTGGTGTCTTCGATTCCAAGTCTCCTTCAGGATCCTTTCCTTTGTGATGCCTTGGTGAGGGTGGTGGTATCCCACCCAAATTCTGGATTGCTGGTTCTTCCTGAGATGGTGTTTGTCCGTTCTTTGTTGGTTCTCCTTTATTGATTTACGCCATCTTGTTTTTATTCTTCGACTTGCTCGATCTAGGACCAAAATCCAAGATCTTAGGCTGGATTTTATCTTTCATACTGCGCTTGTAGAATTTCTCACGTCTTTTGCTCAAGGACTTGATGTCCCTATTCCCCACAGACGGCGCCACTTGATAAAACCAAAAAGATTTGTTACCAAGAATAGGGGTACTAAAATCAAATCTGAGATCAGTGACCTAAACAGCTTCAAATTTTGTCACAGCGACCTGATAAGTCTCCAAAAAGCCTCCTGGCGACCTAGCCGATCCTGCAAAACAACACCTTCAGCCAAGGCGATGGATGGCCTCGGCGAAGGTCCTCCGGTGCTTAAGTTAGATAGTGCGAGAGATATTTTAGAGAGCCGAAATCATAATCAAAAACAACTTAGAAATAAAGAGAGGTATGCACCCCTTTTATAGAGACAAGAGAAGTGTTCCCCAAGCCAGGGTTCCCTTCTCCCACCACAATTCCTTAAATACCGTGACCGACTTAGAATTAGGATTTCTCCTGTATGCTATGTTCGCATAAATAGTGGATCTCTCGCTTAAACTAACAGAATAGGCATGGGCCTATGATATTTTCTATACCGTCCGCCGGGACCCCATAATACCATCCATATGAGCCCATTCAGGCCTAATATTTATAAATCCCATGACCGAGCTAACAGATAGCGCCCAACACACAAAAATATAAGAGGTCGAGACCCTATATGAGAACTCATCCTCATATTCCAGGTCGCTACTCTACAAAACCAGCTCGCCCACTTCTCAGAAGAAATGATCCTTCCAATAAATGAGGTCGCTTACCATAAATATCATCATATGTCACGCATGCATATTTAGTGTCGTATCAGCTCCACCGATGAATTTGCCTCTTCACCTCCTTGGGAATTAAAATATGTGTGTATCGTAATCGAATTATGATTTCCCAGAGTCTCGTCAAGCCCTAGAATGATTGTTCAATTGATCACAATTCAGAATGCGTCTAAATATTATTTTTCTTTTTTTTCTTTCCCCTTTGGTCTTTATAAGATAATGTTATGGGAATGTGGTAACTGGTGCTTCTACAGTTCTACGCTTCTACTGATTAGGTTAAAGTGAATTTTGTTTGTATATAATGCATTTCGATCTTTCAATTATTGTTTTTTCTCAAAAAAACGACTATCGAGAACGGTATGTTTTCCTACCGTTCTGTATCGACGAGTAAATCCAAAATGATTTTAACAATACTGTTCTGGAAAGGAAAAATATGGGTGGCAAAAAATATTCATTTATGCGGTACTTAATTTGGAAAAGACTTTCAAGAACGGTTTTACTAAAAATGTTATGGAATGTACGTCAATCCAGAACAGTTATAATAAAACTTTTTTGGAATGTGTACATTCCAGAACATTATTTTAATACCGTTCTGGAATGTACACATTCCAGAACGTTATTCGAATACCGTTCTAGATCGACTCATAATCCAGAATGGTTTTTTCATTACCGTTCTGGAATGTCTATTTTCCAGAACGGTATTGTAAAACCGTTCTAGAAAATCATCTATCTAGAACGGTAATTTCAAATACCATTCTAGAATGTTTAATCTAGAGCAGTATTTTAAATACCCTTATGGATGCACCAGGATGTTCTGTTCTAGAATGCAGCTTCTGCACTGGTGTTATTCTTTGAATATGTTTGATTTACATATTCTAAGATGTCTTTGAGCTTGTTTGGTTTACATGTTTGAGTATATTCTAAGGAATACATGTTTGATTTACATGTTTTTTCCCAGCTTTTGTTTGCGTGAAATATGTTTGGTTTCTGGATTTCAGTATCTTACATGATCTGGTGTGAATTGACTAGGTCGTAAATGACTTGTTGTGCTTGATTTATATGCGCTCTTGTATATGTTTGATATACATATCCTGGAAAGGATATATGTTTGATTTACATTTTTTTTTTATAAACATATTTGATTTACATGTTAAGTAAATTGGATGGGGTTATGTATTGCTGTGCGCAACTTATGAGTGTTAAGAGTTATGGTTTTAAGTGTGAGAGCTTTGGTAGCATGTTGTTTCGGCCCTATTTTCAATAATTTGGGGGATTGGAAGGATTTTGGTCTTTGAGGCTTACTATTATTGACTTACATGGTTGGGATATGGATTGTCTGTGTTTTTTTGAATGATTTGTTATGGTAGGTGATGCATGATAAAATTCGACAAGAAGAGTAAGATTGTTCATACATGATTACTCAGTAAAGCACAAAGGAAAACAAATGTTTGGGATTACATGGGCACCAGGTCGTCAAGTGGAGTTTCTAGCTCACTGACAAGGCCAACTTTCAAAATTATTCTGCTCTTGCAGGATGTCCACCATTTGGCTGTCGGGGGTTGATTTATGTCGCCTTTACAAAAGGTGAAAGGAGGAAGATCGTTGATGATGCTCTCTACATCTAGATTGAAATGGATATTGGTTACTGCAGTGACCTGGAATTTAATCCGCTCTGTGGCATGACGGACCCATTCTCGGCCTCCTCTTGCCATCTTACCCAGGCAAAGGGTTGTGTTCTTGTAGGCCGCTATCAGCTCATCCTTATACGCATCCATGAATCGTTTCCCTGTTTCACTCCTCAGAAATTTGCGGCGACCCTTAGCTTGCCCTTCGGCTACCCCTTGTTCGCGAGCCATGCGAATGGGGCCCTCCATCTGCTCACATGTCTCCTGTAGTTGACCTTCCAGCTTTATCAAGCGACCTCCTAGTCGAGTGGTTTCATCCTTCGGCATCTCTACTTGACTTTTGGAGATGTTAAGTTCCTATTCATGAGCTGCCAGTTGGTGACGAGCCTCTTCTAGCTCTCCTTGGGTGAGAGATAGTTGTTGTGTTTGTCTTTTTGCTTGTGCAGTTAGCTCGTCGTAGGCTTTCTGCAGCTTGCCATCAGCAGAGGTCGTCTGAAAATGGTTCGACAGAGCATCCACTAGAGGTTTAAGCTATGTTGCAAAGGGGCAAATAAGATACATTAAGTGTGTGGTATAATAATACATTCGAAATATATGTTCTGGAAATATATAAGTTCACCAGAGCAGTTAGCAGGGGTTTGAATTGGTCGTCATTGTTGCATTGAGCCACACTCTTCTCCAGGTCTGGGGAACTTGAGGTGGGCACATCGTGTGTCTTTCGGAGGCATCGATGCTTGGAGGCTGGATACGTTTGTTGTGGAGAGGTCCTCTTTCGAGATGTTCTTTTGACCTTTCCTTTGATCACGACATTTCGAAGGAGCATCCGATCTTCGAGGTCGCTGGGTATTGCTTGCCCATACTTTGTGTCCATGGCGCGATCCAATTCCTCATCCACATCAACAGTGGGAGCTCGCGGTGCTGATGTTGTCGCTTGGCTTGGATCATCTTGGATGGTGGCGCTCTCTGAGCTCGATGATAGACAGATACTGATGAGAGCACCTGCAAGAAAAACAAGGATAAATTAATTTGGTCTATCATGAATATAAAGTAAAAGAGAATTTGTAACCAAGGGACCTACCGACTTTAAATCTGGTTAGAGGTTTGTCATTAGGTCGCAAGTCAAGACCTACATATGAGAAGAGCCTCTCCCACCTGGTGAGTTGCACCACGTCGAAAGGGCGTTTACTCCATTCAGCGAGCTGATCAGAGTATGTTTTGAAGAGCATTGGGTGTTTTTTTGAGGTGGGGGGATTGTCTTGTTTTGGGGTGTGGTATTGCAGATCTATATTGAAGGGACAGGTTTTGGTGTTGTGAATAAGAAAGAAATTCTTTCGCAAATCGGGCACTTTTGATGATGGATTCACCAAGAAGCGTGGTTTTCCAAGGCGAGCAGAGAGGTAGAAGGAGTTCTTTTGGTATTTTACTTGAAAACAAAAAGGGAGAAATCCCGGATATGTACATAAAACTACATATCCAACCATGAATCTTATTGAGTTTGGAGTCAGCTGGAGGAGAGGGACTTTAAACTTATTGGCAGTATAAATGAAAAACCAGTGGGCAAGAAACCTAAAACCTGCTTTGAGGAGCTTGTCAAAGAATACGATGTGGTTAGGTGGAGGATGGTTTGGGTCGGTGTGAAGGATATTTGGAGTGACCAGTGTGGCAGTATCGGGAAGGTTAAGTACTTGCTTAAATTCTTCAAGTTTTTCCCGATTTGGAAGCAACCAGTAGTTTTCTTTGACTACCCTGGTGGTTTGAGGTAAAGGAAGCAGGTCGACAGTGGCAGAAAGGTGTATCACGGTCACTGGATTTTTTAGTAAGTGTTCACATGGAGGGGTTGAGGGCATATCAGGTTCAATTAGGGGAATGCCCTCTGGGATGTTTTCAGTTTCGGGATGGGGTGAAGAGGGGTCCTCTATCATATTTTCGACTAAGGCTAATAGGCCCTAGTCCAGGCCTCGAGTTTAGTCCATCTGACGTGACCCTCCAGTTCATCATATTAACCAGGTTGGGGTGAAGGGGGGTTTTTTCGTCTTCTTTTGAATGTTAGGGGGTTTTGATGGGTTTGATGTCAAGAGAAATGTGTGGGTTTTGAGGATCAGGGTTGGAAGACACTGTGTTCGTCATAAATAGATTAATGGAGAGGGGAAGACATAAAAATACACTTAGCATATGCAATGATTTAAGGAACAAATTAAAGTAATTATCATCATGGTGAAGGATTAGGGGGAGTTACTCATTATGGCGATTGATAAATTGGCAGATGAATGCTGATGCGCCTTGGCTTTTTACATAATTTCGCGAAAGAGAGTGTTTGCAGAAGGGAGATGGAGTGTTTGCTTGTTTTCTTGATAAAATGAAAACAAATGAATCTGAAAGGGTATATTATGTGTTGGGCGGCGTAAAAAGTTGAAAGGACAAAAAAGGTTTTGAAAGGTGGGAAGTTGGTAGGGTCTTTATTCTGGGCCTTTCATTTTTTGGCCCGCAAGATTAAATATATTACGAGGATACGGGGAAGGGACACGCGACATATTGCCAGAATGCATTTAATGATATTAATAAGGATGTGATGGCTAGGGTGGCGTGTTTTTTACTTCTTAAAGACGCATGATTACATTTTGTTGGTTATTGTGATGAGGTTATGACTTTAGGTTGGCAATGGATGGTACTTATGGGAACGAGTTGGTTAATAACCAGGTCGGTAAACATATAACTTGATGGGATTTAGAGAAACCTCTTCTTCTGGAAGGTGCAATCTTTCTTGTGGGGTGGGCGAGCTGGTTTGAGGGTAGGAGTGGCAAGATCTTCTATGGGTTGACAAGTTTTTGTCAAATGAGTGATATTATAACAGCTCGGTATTGAGAGATGGGCTATTATGTACAATGGTGTGAGGTCGTAGCAATCTAATAAAAGGGTGCCTGGTTTTCAGCCGACGTATCCTTTACTTATTATATATTCTACCTGATTTTGTACCTCAATCAACAAGAATATGGGGGACTAGCTGATACGACATCAAATGTTCACGTCGGCTTTATATTACTTAAAACAAATTACATTTTTTTCTCTCAAGGAATTGGTGAATCTCTAATCTATAATTAGTATTTTTAAAAGAATAATTAGAAGCAGCATTGTGTGTACCTATATATATTTATATATTGTTGCTTCTATAAATATTATATTATCTGTGTGTGTGGTGTGTGTTCAGCATGTGAAATACAATTCTATTGATTTGAAATACAATTCTATTGATTTGAAATACAATTCTATAATTGTGTTTTATACAACTATATACAATTATGTTTTATTTATCTTTAAAACATATATAATTATAAGGAATATGGTGAATTCTATTCAATTTTATTGATTTGGAATTTTATGGATTCCATGAAATATGATGAATTCTATTAAATTCAATAAAATCCACAAAAGTCCATGAATGTATAAAACTCTATTAAAATTCATATTGGAACACCCCCCTTATTTATCTTCAAGTTTATTAATTATATATTCTGAATTTAATTATAAATTTATATATTTTATTTCTTAATTATACATTTTCAATAGTACCTAAAAATATCTTGAAATTAAATAAAAACATAATTTAATTATAACTAAATTCTAAATAATTATTTTAAAAAATTAAAAAAAATATTAAAAATTATTATATAAATCGCTAATTATTATAAATTAAATTATTTAAATATATTCTAAAAAGTTATATAT
>BMAC01000779.1:206264-220985 GCA_014905375.1 Phtheirospermum japonicum
TATATATATATATATATACTGTTTTATATTTTAAATAATTATTTAGAAAATTTGAATAGTTTTTACACTAATTTTATAAAATTAAAATTTACTTTATATTATTGGTATTTTAATGATTTTTTAATATTCAAATAATAATATATATAATAAAGTATCATGTAAATTTTATATTTTATTCTAAATATTATTGATCTTAATACTTTTTTTTCATTTTTTTAGATTTATCAATAATTGAATAAAACTTTTTTTAACCGACTTACTTATTACTTTTAATATACTAGTATTGAACCCGTGCGTTGCACGATAATTTGTTATTTTGTTTTATATAAAATAAAGTAATTATTTTAAATGTCTAAGAATATTTAAATAAGTAATTGTATATATGTATACTTAAGTTATATATATCTCTCTGTTTGTGTGTGTGTATTTCGGTAAGAAGCATCACTGGTCCTCACACCAAACATGTTTTTACCATAACCGCTCCTATATATGTAAATCATCTAAATATTATTTAAAAATCGAATAGTATTTAAAATGATATAACCTGATTCATAAAAGGATTGTTATTAGATGAAATATACTTTACAAATTATGAAAAACTTTCTTATACACAACGTTTGTAGTTTTGTTACTATGTTTATTCTCATTGTTGGCGATCAATATTTTTAAACTCTTACAATTGGTAACCCTTGATACAGCAACGTATAACTGACCATGACTGGGAATTGGCTTCTTCAGGAATAGTCCAACGTGAGAGAGATATTGTCCTTGAATTTTGTTGATCATCATAGCATATGACACAATCAGAGGAATTTGTCATCATTGGAACTTGAAAGGCAACCTCGGATTGGATGGTGTGATAGTCATTATAGGGATTAACAACAATTCACTTGCATTTCTTCCTTGAGAAATATTAGCCTATACAATATGATCGTCAAGTTAACAACCAACATTACACAACACAAGGGAATGATTGATATTTCTCAACAACATGAGTGGAATTCTAATTTTTAGTTTTAGCTCATATTTCGGCAATCCATAAGATTTGATGGTATTTAGAAACTTTGGTGAGTGGATATCCTACAATATGTCAATATTTGAATCCGATTTGCATGCATTATTAGATCTAAGATATACTTTACATTCTCCATGTGTGAACTATGTCTGGTCTAGTGCCTTTTGGAACAACCGGCAAAATTTGATGAAAATCTCCACCAAGAATTATTATTTTGTTACCAAATGGAAGCTGCGTATTAGAGTTTTTTTGCGATCTCATCATGTCTTTCAATGTTTTATCCAGAGTTTCAAAATATGGCTTTGCATCATTGGAGTTTCGTCCCAAATAATGAGATGCTCATCCACGATTAGTTTTGCAAGTGGAGTACAAGTAATGATCGAAATCTTGGTGGATATTAAAAGTAACCCTAAATCTAAAATGCCCAGTTCTTCATTTCGAAAGAAGACGAGAAGTTAGGTTGTTAGATATTACATTAAGAGCAATTCCATTATTAGATTTAACAGTCGTAGAAAGCGTCCTCTGTATCTATGGATGAGAAATACGAAGGATGCAACCCGTTAATACATTTCAAATTATCATATTGCTTTTCTACTTCAATTCTCTTGCTACTACTTTGTGGATCAATATCACCAATAACTAATAGACAATTAGTTGATCTTTATACGAATCATTTATAGTTGATGCCACAGTGTTCATTCCACTTGATGTTGGTTTCGCACTTGTATTGTTTTGCATGATTACTGAGATAGTAACAAAATACATTATTTTAAAAAATTAATTCAAATCAAAAGTATGGAATCGTAATAATATTTGATAAATAACATCTTGATAGCCAATAAAATAAATATTACGTTGTATTGCATTGTGCAATTTTGAATGTTTTAATTAAAAAAGTGGTTAAATTATTTTTTAGAAAAAGTGACAAATTTGATATTGTTGCACTCATAATAAAAAAATAAAAATAACAAAAAAACATAAAAACCTCACAATAAAAATCAGAAATAACATAAAAGTGATATATATATATATATATATATATATATATATATATATATATATATATATATATAATATATTATATATATATATATATATATATATATGATCTTGTTATTTTTAATATTAATTAGGGTATCTATCCTAATTATATTAAGTAAATTCCTATATAATTTAAAAAAGAAAAATAATCCTATGTGACTTTTTTTCTCTCTTACATGATTTTTTTTTTATTGTTTTCACTGTCTAGCATGGATTGTAGGTCTACAATTTCATGTGAAGATAATTTTTTTCTCCGCACAATGAGCAAATGATAGTGTAAGTATTAATAAAATATAAATATTAAAATGATGTTGAAGGGGTTAGTATGTAAAATATAAATGCATACCTAACAGAATAAATTTAATTTTGAATTTCAATTGAAATTAAGTATGACATGAATGCTTTCAAAATTAATGTGTTTAGCAACATTTGCTTTCAGAGGCGGCTTTCCCCTTTTTTTGTTTTGGAATTAGTTGATCTTTTTCCAAATCAATTGTAGTTAATGTCATAGAATTTATTTCACCTAATGTTGGGTTTGCACTTGTATTGTTTACGCTGTTTTGAGATAATAACAATGGAATTTTTATACTGAATTTCATAAACTTATATTTCTCCACGCCACTTAGTATGGAGAAATATAATGACAATCATAATATTGATCTCATCAATCTTTTTATACTCTGCATCCCCATATTTGTTTTGATAGAATGTTATAGTGAACCTATAGTTACATTTATTGACATATTTGAACAAATTCTTGATAGATTTAAATTTGTCACACCATTTAACATTTATATGGGCTACGTAATTCAGTAATAGATAAAAGTTATGTGAAACGACCCTCTAGAGAACCGCTAGTAAATGTCGAGGGCAACACAACATGAGTACCAACATTTGAGCCATTTATTTCACCTCATAACACTTCATCAACAATCTCACTATACATCTCACTTCATAGTTTTTTGATGAGTTCTGACATGCCACAATTTTGAAGATTCAATAATCGTATATGCATCAATTATGAATTATTGTGTGAGTCGTAGACTATATAGAATATTGAGTACCTCCGTGTCTCTTTCATGCAATTGGTGAGAAGAAAATTTCTATCTGGCTCACATATTGTTTACCCTTGCCTTTAGGTTTTCGAAGTTCAAGAAAATGTATGTCTTTATATATATATATATATATATATATATATATATATATATATATATATATATATGTCTTCACCGCATGGAAATAGTAATGGATCGTGTAGAGAAACGTCAAGTTCGGCGATCACACCTCCTAGATCTACGCCATTCGCCAGTCCATCTCGAAGGCACTCGTCGCCTCGAAGAAGGAGATTAAGGACCCTCATCAGATACGATAGGATATTGCTGGTGGCTGATCTGAGGCGCTGTGAGTCGAAGAAGTTTGGAGGACGTGGTGCTCGTGCAAGGTTTCATAATCCTCCGTTGAAATTCTGGTAGTGATTGTGCTTTTGTTATTTTAATAACCAGTAGAACCTTTTTTTGGGATTAAATTTAGGTATGTTCTTATATTATGGATATTCTTGGCGTTTGTCTTAATTCATCTGAACTTATAACTTAGAGTGCCATTTTCTTAACATTTATGGTTATTAAGCTATTTTTGGTTTAAGAAAAAAAGAATAAATACTAGCTCATCACCACATCATAGGGTTCAGCAATTGGTATCACCCTCTCCTCCAATTCTCTGATTTCTCCAAAATTGCGCCTCCAAAATCCTAATCCGCTTCGGAATTCTCTGATGACCCGATTCCTCAACAAGATGGCCTCCCCAACCCTAATCAGATTAAACCGCAGAGCTTCAAATCGTTCGCCCCCCAGAAGAATTTCCCCTATCCATTTAGTCTTCAGTCCCGCAAGATGGCGGTTTTATTATTAGTGTGTATTGGAAGAGAAAGGCAGTGATAATGGCAGAGGGTTGTTAAGCATCATTAGTTAATTTGTTGAATCAGTTTTTTATTGTGTATATGTCCAAATTAAGTTAACATTCTTTAGCATGAAGTGTTTTCTTGCTCTTGTTATATTTATGAATGTAATATGTATCATGTTTTGGCTTTCATATAAGATTTGGCCTGGTTTCTTGACTTATTGCTTGTACCCTGAATTATTCCTGGGTAGTATGGTTTGAAAGTTGGAACTTATTTCAATTTAGTAGAACTTGGAGAATCAGGGGTTCTAGAAATTGCCCTTTATTTGTCCCCCATTGAGAGTTTTGTCCCAAATTTTGTTGTTTTGTTATATTACACAGCTTTTCATTTAGCCTATTATTACATTATACGAGTGTTACGTAATTCGTACGTGATATTCATTTATTTTAGTTGTAGAACTCATCTAGTCGGCGTGTAAGAGTGATATATTTTTATTTTGCTATGATCTTTTAACAAGTTGTGTTTCTAATTTCTGTTTTTGTTACATATCTTATTGCATCAAGACGACTTCGTGGGACCCCATAGAAAGATCTCCTCCGAAAGCTTCATCTACCCTTGCGGCCTTTCTTATCTTCCATTTTTCTTTCCCGTAGGTAAATCTGGAGTTTCTCGTTTTCATCTCCTTTCTATTATTTTTTTTAATTTGAGTTCTATTAATCCACAACGCTTGAGTGATATTGGTTTTCTGTATTTGTTTTTACTTTGATAGAGCATAAAGCTTCTTTCTTATACCATAATGAAAGACGGGCTCGGTTCGATCCCGGAGATTGCTACTCAAATTGAGGTAAAATGTCTAGGACTGATGTGTTCTCAAATGGCTAGAGCACAACGGGATTTAAGTATGGTTCCAAAATGCCTCTGGTTCTTGCAACATTATTGTCAAGATACATTTTAATTTATCAACAACGACTCTTTAAGCCTCGAACATTGTTCAATTGTTTAAATGGTTTGGCATTTATAATTATATAATATGTGAGTCTCTATTTCTACTCTCTATTTATTATTTTTTTTATTATTTTTTGGTAATTATGCATTTAAAAATTTTATGAGACATCTCTGTTAAAATATATATACACATCAAATTATCAAAAGCTTATAATTCGATAGATGCTTGAGTGACTCATTATTGAAGTTGTAGAATTATTTGCCAATGCTTCCTGCTTCATTGTATTCCTCTGTCATCAACTAATTTGGTGGGAACCGTCTATAACTGCTGCCTTTTGAGAGTTGTGTATTTTTGCTACTTTGTTATTAGAAAAAATGTCGTCGCAATTTAAGATATACTTTGGTGTTATCTATTTTACAATTGATTGGAACTATCTATAATTGCTGCCTTTTGAGAGTTGTGTATTTTTGCTGCTTTGAAATTATTATTACACAATGTCGTCGCAACTTAAGATATACTTTGGTGTTATCTAATTTTCAATTGATTTTCTGGTTGTCTGGAATGGATGGCTGAGGGTAGTGACAGGTTTGGGATTTGAAGTTCATAGAGGCTGGTTGTCGTGGCGGCAGCACATTCTCGTTCATGATTTATCATTAGCTTTTTTTTGAAATTACTTTATGTAATTTTTCCTTAAACCTCATCTTGATTCAGTGTTCGATCTGATTGTAGGTACTATAAGACATGTATTCATCAGAGCAGCAAGCGACAGCGCCTAGGGATGGTGGATTCAGGGCGAGCAGACTTGTTGCTGAAACAAGTTCGGGTCAGAGCTGTTTACGGGTTGCTGCTGCAGTTCATTGAGCTGGTTCAAGGCCCGAGAAGAAGATTCTGCAAAATTAGGAGTGGAGCATGATATTTAAAGGGACTCTTCTGCCCTTTCTTCCGCGTAATATGTAAATGTACTGGTCAAATGCGGGACATCGACCGTCGGCTACGACCAATGGTTGTGTTTTTATTTTAAATTTCTCATGGGAAGATATTTTGATTTTTGAGAATTAGCGGAACGCATCTAGGTTTCATATGTAAAAGAAGCATAAGAAGTGTATAATAATAGCAGACTACTGTAATAAATAGTTGTATTAAAATAACATTATTAATATATTTTTATAATAGCAGTGTTTTTATATAAAAATAGCTTTTCATAACAACTTGTATCGCAGATGATGATTGAAACTCGACGTTTTAATTAAGTTATTTGTGACAAATGGCGGTCAATCATATAAACCTATCTAATGACAATAGATTTTCTCACCATGTCTTCCTCTTAGATCATCATCGAACATATATATATTTTTCGTGATGATTATAATATTCGTCACATATTTCTTTCTTTTTATTTCATGACAAAACATGTCATTACCTTTCATAGTAAATAGTGACGCATTATTTTGTCATTTTAAATATAGTTATTCACTGATGACCAATGTTTCGTCACTATAAAATAAATCTTTCGTGACGAATTGTATTACATTTTGAAATTTCTCTTACAAATTGCGACAATTACAGCGTCATTATAAGTCAATAAATATTGTCACTATAATTATTTTTGTCAAAAATGTTTTGATGATAAAAGAAGGGTTCGTCATTTAAAGTGGTAACATACGGTGACAATACGAACCTTTAGATGACAACTTTTCAGTCAATTACGTGACAAATTTAGCATCACCTAATAGTATCACCTATGATGACAATTTACATCAGCGTCATCAAAACCAAACATTTAGTGACGCGTTTGAAAAAATTGTCACTTTCACCTAATATGACAGTCATACCGTTACAACCTCTGTGACGCTCAAGTTTCATCATCGATTATTTTCAGTGACGAAATAATAAACTTTAAATGACGAAATGTATTGTCATTGAACCTCAAATTTCTTGTAGTGTGCACAGTCGGTGTATTCCGGGTCATCGCCAAGAGAGCCTGAAAAAGGAGTGGAGGAGGAACGATTCTGTCTCACCACAAATAAATTTGAGGTCTCCGAATCAGAATCAAAAACTTCCATTGGCAAAGGAGACTCAAGCCCACCAATTGTAGTAGCTGATGAGTTAGTGTTGTCAGGGATGTCAGCAACATCGGCAATGACATCTGGAATCGCATTGGCGATTGCATCTCCCCCTTTCTTCAAAACCCTAGTAGATCTTCCCATTTCCTTCTTATTCTTTTGTTTCTTCTACCTCTTGGGTTTCAACCCACCCTTCTTGGAGATTCCAAAAATAGATTTAGGGTACTCAAAGAAACCAGGCCCATAACCATGAAGGCATTTGGATTTGCGCGATGACGACATATAATTCAGCTTTAGCAAATCTTAGATGAGCTCAAAGTCGGGCGGATCATCGACTTTAATTTTATTCCCTTTATTATTGGGAAACAATGCGGTGTGTGGTCCAGTTGAATAGCAACCAGAACCATGGCATTGTTTGGGTCATAAGGCTGCATGTTGATCGGAGATTGATGAGGCAGTGAGGGAGTCGGAGACTTAGACGAAATGCATATTTATTCTATTGGAGCATCAAGAGATGGTGATTGTGCAGTTGGTGGTGATAAGATAGCTGGAACAGTAGGTGACGGAAACCTGGGTGCCGAAGCAACCCCTGAAGCTGTCACATTAGTCGACACATCAGGGACCGCATCGACGCCAGCATCAACCATGGGCGTAGACTAAGATTTTAAAGAGTTTTTACATATGGCGGTGACTCTTGGAGCAGCGGCGTTGGATGTGGGAGATTATGAGCTTTTTCTTAGACTTTCAAAGAGTGATTTGACACCTGAAAGCAACTTGTCGATGCTAGCAAGTAGATGTCAATCCAAATATCACACTCAAGTAAAAGTAAGAGAGAGAAGTTAGCATAACTAATACAAAGAATTTAAAAGGCAAGAGTGTGTATAATGTGAAACACACACACACACACACACACACACACACACACACACACACACACACACATATATATATATATATATATATATATATATATATATATATATATATATATATATATATATATATATATAACCCTGTTAGAAAATACATAAAGAAAATAAACTAGCCTATATAAAGAAGAATCTAGGTAGAAAATCCCTCAAATATGGAAACCATGAAAAAATTAAGGAAATATAGATAAGATTGAGCTCACATTACCGTAACTCATGAAATTCCTAGACCATGAGAGGATCTCACCATCCAAATCAGCGCACTCGTTTATAACACCACATAAAAATTCAACATCACCATATCTTCCGAATGAGAAGAAATTTGTATTCTAACTTCATATGTACAAAACAAGAATCAACAAGAAGTTAACAAAGACCAAGTTATGCATGTCCAATGACTTTTATGACTAAAATATGAAAAAGAGAAACATAACACAAAAAGAAATAAAAACAAATAAGTTTAGCTTTTGGATATGTAGTCCCAAATGTGAATGGCATCAAGAGTGGCATTCGTCCATGATAGGCGAGAAATTATACAATATTTAATGGTTTAATTCCTATATTTTTATGTGCTTAATATTCTTATATATGTTTATTTCTCGCATACTTAATATTATGAGTGGAGGAGCACCAATTGTATATTTTTGATCTATTTTGTAGTATTTAGTGCTCATTTGAAGTAATGATAATTGTCGGGTGGTTCGTGGATATAAAACGGCGAATAAAACCAAATAATCAAGAAGTGCGTCGATGACTTGCGTCGACACCGGAGGCGGCATGCATCGATCGACGCCCTGGCCGAGAATTTGCTTGCAGTTGCGTCGATTGGGCTCGCGTCGGTCGACTATGTGTCGACGGGAAGCTGCAGTTGCGTCGATTTTAAGAGCGTCGGTCGACCTGACCATGCAACACACATCGACATGTCGAGACACACGCCGAGATGATCCGCGTCGATGCCTCAGGGCCGCGTCGGTCGACGCCTGTCGGGCTATTTTTGGAAGAAATCTTGTGCGGCAAGAAATATGAATACTATATAAACTCGTCCTAAATCCGTCCAAGAGGAACATAAACACAATCCTAGCATTCCAAGGCTTGAAGAGGGGATCCCAAATCACCCAATAAACAAGAGGTTGAAGATCCAAGACCAAAAATCCAAGATCTAAGCTTTCTCATCTCTTTTCTATCTTGAAACTATGTTTTATTTCTTTATTTTCCTATTATTCTATGAACTCCTTGAGTGAGTTGTTGTTTATCTAGTTATTGGGATGTTGAAATCCTTGTCAAACTATGTTCTAATTAATTTATGCAATATTGTCTTTCGTTCTTCATATGCGATTATTTGTGTTGTTCTATTCTTAATTTATGATTGCTTAATTCTTAATTTGGCTTGATCACCTAGATTAGGGATTGGTTCTCTATTTCTAGAAATAGGATTGCTTCCCGTGTAATTGTCGTAATTTCTATTTCATTGGTAGCAACTAATGATTGTGCATCGTTAGGGACAACACAACATAAGTTGAATAAACTGAGCTTATGTGTTTATTGCTTAGATTAACCTATTTTCCTGATAATTAATGATGTTGTTGGGTTGAATCTAGAGAGCTTATTCTAGGTTATTCAATAATTAGAATCAATTAAAGAGCTTATTTTAATTGAGTAAACGGTAAGGACAAATTCGAGTAGCAGAGCTTTTGCTACTTAGGGTTTTTTGTTGTATATGATGAATGGATTATGATATTGTGATTGGTTAAATGAGTGAATCGAGGATGGAAACTGAACTATAACTAGAGCTTTATTATTATTGAATTTTCCATTAATTATCTTCTTGCTTGTTGAAGTGTAGTTTTCGTGGTTTTGAATATATCAAAGGTTCATTTGGCTTGGAATTATCGGAATTCGATTTAATTGAAGGATCAAAGTGTTTCAAGCTTGAAAAATAAAAGGAAAAGAAAAATAAAGCAATTAAAATAGTTAAACTAAACTAGAAAATGAAAGTACAAATTGGTAGGATGCCTCGTCGGATGCCTCAAATAGAAAATGCAAAGCAATAAAGGTAATAAGCAAGAAAATGCATTGTTTCACCAAGTACAAGCGTGCATGCACAAGGTACAACTATGCATAAAATCCTAAATAAAGCAAATTATCAAAAATTGAAAGCATCAATGGATAAAGCAATAAAAATGGACGGGAAAGTTTAAAACTTTAAAGAAAATAACAAGCAACGAAGTCTAGATCTAGGATTTAAGCTAAAACTATGAATGAAAATAAAAATCAAAATAAAGCATAGGAAAAACTTAAAATCATGACGATCCAAGACCCGATATACAATCTAGATGTGTCACTCATCTATAATTCATAGCCAAATCATAAGTTTCATCATGAATTCAAGTAGCTAAGACAAAAAGCATGAAATGAAGAAAAATGCATGAAACATATGAAATTACTTGAAATTAAACAAATCAATGACTTGATCTATGATCTAGATGTATCACTCAAGTAGGATTCATAGCCAATTCACAAGATCAAGTACAACTTCTAATACCTAAGGCAAAAGGCATAAAACAAATGAAGAACAAAGCATGAAGTTAAAAGAAAGCTTACTAGAATTAAAGAGAGAATCCAAAAGTTTGATTGAAATTGCAAGGAATTAAAGATCCAAGGGAATACTTGAATTCTTCTTGAGCTTAGAAACTCAAGGCAAAGCTTGAAAATTAAATCTAGAGAGAGAAATTAAGTCCCAAACCCAAGCTTAGGCTGGGAGGAGGTTTTTTACAAAATGAAAGAGAGGTTCTATTTATATAAGTTAATTAGGGGTAAATGGGTCAATTATACCATATGAGCTTGGATTTCCATATATTGACCAAATCTGACCCAAAATGGTCATAATAGACCATTTGGGTCGAGTTGGGCTCGATTGGCTTGGCAAAATTGCAAGGTGGCTCGACATGGGCCGAGATGGCTCGGCGCTGGGCGGGCTGGCTCGGTCGTGGTCGGCAGCTGTCGGCAGGTGCTTACAGGCGTGGACGGGCGTGCTCGGCGGGAGTTGCGCGCATGGCCGAGGGCTCTCAGGTGCTGTCGGCAGGCGCGCGCAGCTGCGCGCGGGACTCGGCAGGCATGCGCGTAATCGATCGACTGTCTCGGAAGTCGATCGACTGCTCTCGGCAGGATGTGCGTGGATGGCCACTCTCTGAGCGCAGTCGAGCCAGCCCTCGGCAGTCGATCGACAGGCTTGGCGTCGACTCGACTGCTCGGCTGTCGATCGATTGCGCTCGGCGTTCTCAGCAGCTTTGGCGCGTAGGTCTCGACAGGCGTCGGCAGGGTCGACGCTGGGTCTCGGCAGGCTTCGGCAGCTTGTGGGCGAAACTCGGCAGCTGCGCGCGGGCTTGCGGGCGGGACTCGGCAGCTGCCGAGCAGCTGTGCGCGGGACTCGCCTTGGCTCGAGCCAAATCGAGCCAAGGGCCAATTTTCACCTTCTTTTTGCCTTCTTGTCAAAACCCAACACAAATAACCCCCATCCACAAATTAATTGAACTCATTTAACCTATTTTAAGTATAAAATCAACAAGAAACACGAAAAGAACAACAAAACGAGAAAAAAATGAAAACCTAACAAAACTCGACTAAAAAACTACTAAAATTAACATAAAATCCTAATTAAAAAACACGAGACAAACACCACAATTACATGCAAAACAACTACCCCACACTTATCGGTTTGTTCGTCCTCGAACAACGAAAAGAATCGAGAGTGTACATGCAATGAACATAGTGTAAAAAGAAAAATCCTCGTGCTTATCCGTATTAATATGATGGGATTATCAACATAAACTCGCTAGTGTCAAGCATTGCTCGTGTTACTCTTTCTCAAATGCAAGCCCAATCGATGACTTCCTCTCAAATGAAATTTTGAGGGTGTTCGCTCAATTCGCTCGAGTGTTTGACATGGGACGTGTATACGCTCAAGTCGGACAATGCATGCACCTCATCAAGATTTCTCAAATTGGATGCTCAAAATTGCTCATAGTACATGACCAAGTAAGAATCGAAAGAGGTCTTTATTATGGGTTGTAATGTTGGCTCTTTGGTAAGGTATGGAATATTTGGATAGAGTGGCTAACACACGATCAAACGTGATCAATAACGCACAAAATCCTACTTTCTACAACCCGAAGCTTATAATCGCTTCACCTTTTCCCAATTTACCAAACTCTCAAACGAAACCCTTTCTTCTTTCACACACTTTCCCGACTTTTATTTCACAACACTAAGAAGCTTTATGAACTTGCTTCTTTTTACTAGAATTAGCCCTTTTTGAATATTAGGCTTTACACTTGAATGCACGCTTTATCACTTTTCGTGATTTGTGTTGGAGTATTATTCTTTTTTTTTTTGTATAAGCACTTCAAAACCCGAAACCCTCAATTGATTTCCCACACATTTCTCGTCAACTAACAATAAACCCTCTCACCTCACCATTTATGGAGTTATAAGAGCTAAAATCGAGCTCGGCTAACAAGAAAAGGGATAAAGGCTCAAGGGGGCTCATTTGGGAATTTTAAAGTAGCTTAAATATATGGATATGGCCGGAACAAGGGTGATATATGTGCCTCGAGGTCATTTTCAAATTCAATCATGTACGAGCAAAGTCAAACCTCCTCAATGCAATTTCCATAAAAATGCAAGCAAGCCGATAAATCACACAAGGCTACTCACTAGTTTGCATCGAATTTGGGAGCAAAATCAAAAGAGCTTTTAGAGCTTTGCAATCTTTTCACGAGAAAATGTTGATTATATATATATATATTATAGGCGGTTTTTTGGACGAAGCACAAAAATTCAACCCATCACACAAGAGGCCATAAACATGCAAAAACCCGACAAGTAAACTATTCAAACTTCCAAGCACGTGGAGTTGCTTAAACATGTAATAAACACACAAAAGACACAAAAATCGACTCAACCATTAAAAGCGCAAATAGTAAGCGTCACTTCGCCAAGAATGCGTCACTTCGCCAAGAATGCGTCACTTCGCCAAGGCTCGAGTTAAGAACAACAAAACATGACTTTCGACACCCGGACCCTAACCACCTACCCACCCCACACTTAAACCATGCATTACCCGCCGCATTTTAATGAAAAACAAGTAAAAGGAGGGTGAATAGAAACTTCCTCAACCGAGCGAGTTTAGGTCGAGCTCGGTGGGGTCCACCTAAGTATCTAAGCAATCCGAGTGAACGTTGAGCATGGCTAGTATCTCCCGGCTTCATGAACACTACCACTTTTACCAATCATCCCATGATCGTCATCGAAAAACAAAACCTAGAAAAGAAAATCACACAAAATTAAAAACACAAGGAAATATATGCATGAACTCTACTAAATATTTTTTTTATTTTTCAAATTTTCAAATGTTTTTGGAATTTTGAATTTTTGAATGTTTTTGGGTTTTTTTCAATAAAAGAAAGAAAGAAATGGAAAGAACTTGGGTTGCCTCCCAAGAAGCGATTGTTTTAAGTCATTAGCTCGACGTACTCCCTTTTCGATCAAGATGGGAAGATAACGGGAGGGTCCATCAAAATGATCTCCTCCTTGTCGGGAGGATCCACTCTTTGGGACGTCCTTCGCGCATTGCATAGCTCAAATAAGATCCGCCAAAAAGTGAACGTTCCAAGCGGGCACTTGAAGCTCATCTCAGCTCGGTCCTTGGGTGGAATGGTGACTTTAAAGTGACCCGATGACTCGTCCAAGAAACGATAAGAATAAAGGCCGGCTAGCTTGTCCATCATGTGGTTGATAAACGGGGGAGGGAAATGATTTCTCTTGGTAGACCTATTAATCTTCTTAAACTCGATCAACATCCTCCAACCCGTTGAAGGCTTCGTGGCCAACAACCTTCCTTCTTTATCCTTAAGAGCTATCAAGCCGCTTGTCTTGGGCACCAAGTCAATGGGCTTCACCCACTCGCTTTTAGAAATAACGAACATCAAGCCCTCCAATAACAACCGCCACGTCCCGGCTCTCACCATTTCATCAAAACTCGAATTCAAAGAACTAACTCTCTCACTCACTCCCGGTTTCCAACCAATTGCACCCTTACGAATTTTAAGTTCTTCAATCGACCCCTCCTCTTCGTCTTGCTCTGGATTGACAAAGATGATGATCGCTTGGCTCTCCTCTTTCTCTAAATAAGCATACTCGAGGGGAAATGGAGGAGGCTTAAGCTCGGGCTTGTGCCTCCTCTCGGCCTCATCGGAAACTAACTCAAACAATCCACCGACCCTCTCAAGACACTCATCAAGCTCTTCAATCATCCTCTCCTCCTCTTCTTCTCAGTGTGAGTTTGCAAGGATAATAATCAACTTGCTCTCCTCATCCTCCTCAAGACAATCGTCAAATTCTTCAAGCTCATCATCAACAACCCCCACCTCCCCCTATAAAAATTCGTCGTTGCCCTCAACGACCCATAAACAAACTTCTTCACACAAGTCTTGGGTACATAGAGGCATGTAACGCCCCGATTTCACTTTATTCAAAATAGGATTTATATTTACGAAAAATATGATGAAACCTTGGCGTCACAATAAATGTCAAGACTTTCAAACTTTACGCAGCGGAAATAAACATAATATGAATAACCAAATCACCATCAAAGGAAATTTATAATCAAAAACACTTCTTTATGTCTAGTTCAACGTTTATTTAAAACAATAACACCAGTTTTAAAGAAAAACAAAACCAACAGTTACATTTTCATTCCTCTACTCGTCTCCCATCCGATCGACATCTTCGTTTGTACCTGAAAAATGTTGTTGAATTGGGATGAGCTCAAC
>BMAC01000779.1:232115-261983 GCA_014905375.1 Phtheirospermum japonicum
AGTTCGCTATTTTTATTGGTTATTAGTGTTTTGGAAATTTTATTAGGAATTTATTATTTTTGTAATTAAGGACCACCATCCAAAAAAAAATAATAAAGGGAAATAAAATAAAAAAAAAAAAAGATAGGATGGTGGATAGTGTTGATTAATTGCCTACGCGCTTATTAAGGCTTGAGATTTTATTGTTTATTTTATGAAGCCTTATGTTTAAGAGGCAAAAGAGTTGTGATTAAGTGGTTTCTGAGCTTCAAGTCGGTTTTACGGTTTGCGAGTTGGGAAATAGCCCTATATTTTAAGGCTACGTTATGAGAGTTAAGTGAGGTTTTTATTTTTGAGCGAGGTGAAGCAATTGGCTTCGTGATTAGGTTAGGTTGAGTGAGTTATTGATCATGAGTTAGCCACACAACTTATATATTCCATACCCGTCCAAAGAGCCTTACATTACAACTCGCGAAGACCTTTACTGATTCTTAGTTTTGACAGCACACTTAATTTGCGATTGAAAAGAGATTGATTTTCTGTGCTTATTTACTGTGCTTGTAAATGTATGATTTGAGTGTATACACGTCCCATGCAGAAAATACTTGAGTGCTTTTGAGCGTACTTATATATATTATCCTTCGTGAGGAAGCGTGATTTTATTTTGAAGCGACAATGTAATAATGGTCAAGTGTTTGACGTTGCGTGACTTGTACCTATATTTTCAAAATTACGTATGTAGCATAGCACGACTCTTTGTTTGAACTTATTTTGATTCTAGTTATACTTTGAGTTTATCGTTTGTTCGAGGACGAACAAACCAATTAAGCGTGGGGTAGTTGATTAGAGTAGATTTGTCCTTATTTTTATTAGTATTTTAGTACGTTTTTCTATTTATTTTTGTTATAAGTTGGACGATTTAAGCATAATTCCGTATTTTTATAGTTCTGACTTATTTTATCATATTTTATTCATAATTG
This sequence comes from Phtheirospermum japonicum, assembly GCA_014905375.1. Taxonomy (NCBI): domain Eukaryota; kingdom Viridiplantae; phylum Streptophyta; class Magnoliopsida; order Lamiales; family Orobanchaceae; genus Phtheirospermum; species Phtheirospermum japonicum. Next base: position 233,075 of record BMAC01000779.1, read on the forward strand.
ATGCAAATAGGTGATATTTCGTTGTTTTCACCTTACAGCTAAGTAACCGGAAGAGTTCAGCGCGTAATAGACGAAGTTCGATGTTCAAGAATAGGAGAACGAGCTTTCCGGCGAAACGAGTAGCAAAAGATAGAGAGAGACGGAGGCAGACGCGCAGTTGCGTCGACTGACGCGACCATCAACACTCCGTCGATGCGATCCATGATCCGCGTCGGTCGATGCAGCATCGACGCAACTTGCTGAAGCTTCGATGTCGACGCACCGATGTCGACGCAACTTGCTGAAACGTCGATGTCGACGCACCCGCCAGGCCAACGCGCACGCCCACGCAGCACCGACGCCAAGCACCAGCGCGCGTCAGTCGACGCACCGTCGACGCGACGGCCCAGAATTCAGATTTTAGGGTTTCTTGTGCGCCAAGACTTGCAATTTCTATATAAATCCTCCTTATTTCGGATTTTTTAGAGGACACACGACCCCCTAGGTTATTTTAGATGATAATAAATATAATTCCACATCTCATAACGAGATTTGAAGACGGAGATTAAGGATCGAAGAACAATGCGTCCAAAACATCGAATTCGTGTTCGGGATTCAATCTTCGCCCAAGATCGACGTGCATCTCCAGAATAGCTGGAGCTTTTTACTGATTTCATTAGTTCCAATAAGTACTCTAAACTCTTAGATAATTTCGTAGTTAATTGCTTATTTAATCTCTTAGTTAATGCTAGATCTAGTTTAATTAGCTTAATCATTTTATGCTTGTTATTGGATATTGGTTAATTTAGTTTACTTATGCAATTGATTTATGTTTAGTTATTCGTTCTTAGATTCATATGATACAATTGCTTCATGGTAATTTCTTATATTCATGTTCTTAGTTTCGTTAATTAGAATTAATTCGTAGCATTCTATAGATAATTATTGCTCGTAGTTGGTAATTTAGTTTAGAGTAATTAGTTAAATTATCTTTAGCTTAATTTCTGCTTTAGTTTATAATGATCAATTCAACATCTTTTAAAACCCCAAATGTACATGTATTTTACTTTAGTTCATAATTTGAGAAAAACATCCGAAAGACCGAACAGTTGTTTCCTCGAGAGATACGACTCGAGTCAAACTTACCACCCTATAGTTACCTCGTACTCTTGCGAGCAAACTAATGTGCTTTTAAATTAATTTATTAAAAACGGGGTGCACAAAAGTTTGAGTCACGCCACCAAACCCAACATGGTTTGCATCATGCCCTCCCATGTTGGGTTGCCCATAACCATAACCACCATTGGCAACGTGGTTTGCACCATGCCCTCCCACGTTGCCATACCCATTATACAACATCTCATTACCAACATGGTTTTCACCATGCCCTCCCATGTTGGGAATGTATCCACCATAGTTATAAGGACCTTGCATACTTAAAGAAAAAGCGTCAAATACCAAAGAAAGCTAAAAACACAATGAAACGACAATTAAACCGAAAGCCTTAACCAAGCCGTGTCGCAACGGCGCCATTTTGAAGTGTAGTTTTTTGTGGTTTTGAATATATCAAATGTTTATTTGGCTTGGTATTATCGGAATTCGATTCAATTGAAGGATCAAAGTGTTTCAAGCTTGAAAAATAAAAGGAAAAGGAAAATAAAGCAATTAAAATAGCTAAACTAAACTAGAAAATGAAAGTGCAAATTGGTAGGATGCCTCGGCGGATGCCTCAAATAGAAAATGCAAAGCAATAAAGGAAATAAGCAAGAAAATGCATTGTTTCACCAAGTACAAGCGTGCATGCACAAGGTACAACTATGCAAAAAATCCTAAATAAAGCAAATTACCAAAAATCGAAAGCATCAATGGATAAAGCAATAAAAATGGACGAGAAAGTTTAAAACTTTAAGGAAAATAACAAGCAACGAAGTCTAGATCTAGGATTTAAGCTAAAACTATGCATGAAAATAAAAATCAAAATAAAGCATAGGAAAAACTTAAAATCATGACAATCCAAGACCCGATCTACAATCTAGATGTGTCACTCATCTATAATTCATAGCCAAATCTTAAGTTTCATCATGAATTCAAGTAGCTAAGACAAAAAGTATGAAATGAAGAAAAATGCATGAAACATATGAAATTACTTAAAGTTAAACAAATCAAGGACTTGATCTATGATCTAGATGTGTCACTCAACTAGGATTAATAGCCAATTCACAAGATCAAGTACAACTTCTAATACCTAAGGCAAAAAGCATAAAACAAATGAAGAACAAAGCATGAAAGTAAAAGAAAGCTTACTAGAATTAAAGAGAGAATCCAAAAGCTTGATTGAAATTGCAAGAAATTAAATATCCAAGGGAGTACTTGAATCCTTCTTGAGATTGCAAACTCAAGGCAAAGCTTGAAAATTAAATCTAGAGAGAGAAATTAAGTCCCAAACCCAAGCTTGGGTTGGGAGGAGGTTTTTTACACAATGAAAGAGAGGTTCTATTTATACAAGTTAATTAGGGGTAAATGGGTCAATTATGCCATATGAGCTTGGATTTCTATATATTGACCAAATCTGACCCAAAATGGTCAAAATAGACCATTTGGGTGGAGTTGGGCTCGATTGGCTCGGAAAAATTGCAAGGTGGCTCGACATGGGCCGAGATGGCTCGGCGCTGGGCGGGCTGGCTCGGTTGTGGTCGGCAGGTGCTTGCGGGCGTGGCCGGGCGTGCTCGGCAGGAGTTGCGCGTATGGCCGAGGGCTCTCAACAGGTGTTGTCGGCAGGTGCGCGCAGCTGCGCGCGGGACTTGGCAGGCATGCGCAGTCGATCGACTGTCTCGGAAGTCAATCGACTGCTCTCGGCAGGATGGGCATGGATGACCACTCTCTGAAGCGCAGTCGAGCCAGCCCTCGGCAGTCGATCAACAGGCTTGGCGTCGACTCGACTGCTCAACTGCTGATCGATTGCGCTCGGCGTTCTCGGCAGCTTTGGCGCGCAGGTCTCGACAGGCGTCGGCAGGGTCGACGCTGGGTCTCGGCAGGCTTCGGCAGCTTGCGGGCGAAACTCGGCAGCTGCGTGCGGGCTTGCGGGCGGGACTCGGCAGCGCTCGGAAGCTGCCGAGCAGCTGTGTGCGGGGACTCGCCTTGGCTCGAGCCAAATCGAGCCGAGGGCCAATTTTCACCTTCTTTTTGCCTTCTTGTCGAAACCTAACACAAATAACCCCCATCCACAAATTAATTGAACTCATTTAACCATTTTAAGTATAAAATCAACAAGAAACACAAAAAGAACAACAAAACGAGAAAACAAATGAAAACCTAACAAAACTCGACTAAAAACCTACTAAAATTAACATAAAATCCTAATTAAAAACACGAGACAAACACCACAATTTCATGCAAAACACTTGTTTTCAATTATTTGCTTATTTATTTTGTTGGTTAAATTTCTTAGATTAACTCAAGATCTTCAACCCCATATTTTATTTTAATAAATACGAACTATCACAATCTAAACCACACTTCTCGTGGGATCGACCCTTACTTGTCGCTACTACTAGATGGTAGAGAAAAGTTGAGGAAAAATAAATATTTAATTTGACGCTTAACGACGAGCGGTCAGTCCACAAGGTATATGGACTTTAGATTCTTAACTCGTAAAATAAAATAACATTTTAAGTTGCTAAGCAGATTTGGTATATTGTGTTAGTACCTCCTCTTTATCGAGCAACAAAATTAAACATCTCATTTGATCGTATTAATCATTGATTTATACACGTGACCTTCTTTATTAGAACTCGTTGATCATTAAATTAAGATAATTTTTACCCCTTTTAGGATGGACTAGGACTTCTTACATTAGACAAAATATTATTTTTGTGCTTTTTAGAGAAAGGCACATTTCTATAATAAACAACCCACATTTTGGTTTTTGAACTTCCATCCTTTTCACCAATGCATTCCAAGAAATCATATACAACAACTGAGACACATTAAAAGATATGTTTAACAACCTAAAAAGAGCAAAAAAAAAAATCATAATATATTGTGTCATGGCAAATGGAGAGAAAATGTCACAGCATGCAGACTCATATTCAACTAACGCACATATTAACAGATATGTTCAAAGAGAAAAATCTCATATAATCTAATGCATTTGTAAAGATGTCTGCAAGCTGATTTTTCAGTGTTGACATACTCCATGCAAATAATGCCTTTCTTAACCAAATATCGTATAAAGTGATGCCGAATATCGATTTGTTTTGTACGATAATTTTGAACTGTATTCCTAGAAATGTCAATAGCACTAGAGTTATCACAAAATATAGTAAGAGTGTCACTTTCTAAACCATAGTTATCAATAATTTGTTCATCTATAATAATTGGAAACAACAAATTCCTACAGATACATATTCAGACTCAACTGTAGATAATGACACACAACTTTGCTTCCATCTAAGCCAGGAAACTATATTATTTCCAAGATAAAACATGCACCAATCTTACCTTTCCTATCAATGACATTACCTTCCCAATTAGAGTCACTAAAATCAACAAAAGTAGTATTAGTGTCTTTGCATATTAAATTCCAAAATCAGTTGTACCACCTATGTACCAAAATGATACGTTTAACAACTTTTTAAATGAGTGATCTTAGGATTAATTTGGTAATAAGCACAAATACAAACATTGTACATAATATCAGGATGACTAGCAGTCAAGTAAGACAAACTTCCTATCATACTTCTATACAAAGTAAGATCTACATCATCATCCTCTTCATCCTTAGATGACTTTTGACTTCAACCCATAGGAGTTTCAAGTGAGAAGTAATTTCTAAATTTAAGCATTTTATTAAGTTATAAGCACACTTAATTTGAGAGATAAAAATATCATCGTGCATTTGCTTTATTTGTAAGCCCAAAAAATAACTCAACTCACCAACCATGCTCATTTCAAATGTGGAAGCCATGGAGTCTACAAAGAATTTGGTTAGTTTTTCAGATGTAGATCCAAAAATGATATCATCTACGTAAATTTGGAAAATAAGAAGGTCATTTCAAAATTTTGAATAAAAATAATTTTATCTAATTCATCTCTTTTAAAACCTGTTTGGAGAAGATGCTTGGTTAATCGCTCATACTAACATACTATCCTCTAGCACCATTCACGGTTGACTCTCAATTTCATCTCTGATCTGAAGATGGGAAGAAAGAAAGCATTGAAGGACGATCTTACTTTATTTATTAGTTTATTCATGTTCTTCTATTTTATAGCCCCGCATCGATATGCGCTAGCCGTATGTTAGATCTAGTCACGAAATTCTTATGTAGTCGTTGGCCTACAGGCACGAAATCGAATCTTGACATCAATTTGGTGAAGCTTAATGTCAAGATGCCAAATTATTACAAGTAACAAGTGAATTGCTTCAGTCCTAGCTACTGGGGAGAAAGTTTCATCACAATCAATCCCTCAACTTGAGTGTAGCCTTGAGCTACAAACCGAGCCTTACCTTGCTTATCAGTCTTATTTTTAAAAATTCATTTTACCAATGGAATCCCCATGTTTGGGATCAAGATTTAAGTACCACACATCTTTTTTAGTAAATTTATTGAGTTCTTCTTGCATACCCATAAGCCAAAACTAATCTTTTAAAACTTCATTAACTATCTTAGGTTCAAAAGAAGACATAAAACATTTTGTTCTTACCACGAGACATTGTATAGACATACGTGCCAGTCTTCCCATTTCTCTAAAATTAATTTTCTTCTTTTAAGTACCTCGACCATCACCAACACTCCCACTGATTTGAGAGACAGGGTGGTTTTTATGAATCTTCTAGGAATGTCCTTAGTTCCAGCTGATTCTGGCTCATCATCCAATTGTTGTGAATCTTCAACTTCAGAATTAATTTCATCTCCAGCAGTTCAGATGCCATCATAGATGTTGGGGCATTTGTAGTCGCATTGGTAGTCACATATATGATCACATCAATAGCGCCATCGGCTGTTACTGTATCTGATGCGGACCAAAATGTCCATACGTAGTATTGTGTGATGAATGAGGTTATTTGTGGTAAGCGGCCTCATTTCTAGGAGAGGATGTTCCTCCTGGAAGATGGGCGAGCTGTATTGTGTCCTTAAGAAGTGAGCGAGCTGGTTTGTGTAGAGTAGCGACCTGTAGTATAGGGATGAGTTCTCATATAGGGTCGTGATCTCTTATGGTTTGGGCTGTGTACTTGAGCTCGGTTGTGGGATTTATGAATAATAAAGCCCGTGGGCTTAATGTGTGTGGTTTATGGGGTCCCGATGGACTGTATGGAAAGAATAATGGGCCCAGGCCTATTCTATTAATTTAGTGAGAGGTTTATTATTTATGGAAATTTAGCATATTGGAGGAATCCTAATTCTAAGACAGTTGTTGTATTTATGGATTTGTGGTAGGAGAAGGTAACCCTTGCTTGGGGAGGACTTCTCTGGTATCTATAAAAGGGGTGCATACCTCTCATTATTTTCTAAGTTGATATTGCCTTATCACATTACTGTGTGTTTGGAAGAGAAGTGGTTGAGTGTTTTTCGCTTATTAACTTAAGCATCGGAGGGCCTTAACGGGCTCGAAATCCGGCCCGTTCGAGGCGTAATTTTGCAGGATTGGCGAGGTCGCTTGGAGGATAATTGAAGGCTTTGAAGTTCGCTGTGACATATTTGGAAGCAGTATCAGGTTGCTGATCTCTTTTGAGGTTAGTACCCCCTTTTATTTGGTGGTTCAACTTTTTGGACTTATCAAATTGGCGCCGTCTGTGGGAAAGAGGTACATCGAGTCCTTGAGCGATTGGACTTATCAAATTGGCGCCGTCTGTGGGAAAGAGGGACATCGAGTCCTTGAGCGAAAGACGTGAGGTACACAGTTTTCGTAAGTCTAAAATCTGACTGCGCTATAAATTTGAAAAATCATTTTCTATCGTTTCAATCGTTGGATCGTGTTAAAATTTATATAATACCTCAAGGACCTTTTGAATTACGTTTTGAATGGTGGAGATCGGATTTTGAGGTCCAAGAAAATATATATAGATTTTCGAGTGAAGCAGATTTTATTTTCGGAAAATTCTGCGCAGCATTTTTCAAAATACGATTGTACATAATATAACCGTTGGATCAAGACAAAAATTGGATATATTATTATAAACATATTGAAGTTCAATTTGAACGGTGGAGATTTGAATATATTTTCGGAAAAATTTTATAACGAATTTTGTACAGAGCTGATCCTATTTCACAAAAACTGTTTGTCTAGTTTCTTTTAAAACTTAAATTATGCGCAGTCTAACCGATTGGATGAAGTTGAATTTTGAATATAATATGCACGATATATAGTGGTTAAATATGAATAGTGGTGGAGATCAGGTTTTGAAGATTTGTGAATACGAATAAAGGTTGTGATGCTTGTGTTTTATTTATTGATCATATACTAACGGATTGAGTAAGGTCTATTTGTTGAGTTTGTATTAATGTTGGTTTTTGAGGGTTACTTTATGTGTTGCTTGGACCTTAACCCGGGAATGGTCAACGCAAACAAACGCGATGAGGTCGGCGTGTTCAAATATTCAGGGATGATCCATTTTGTTGCCCGAAATCTAAGGTGATGAGGTAGTGTATCAACAAAACACAACAAAATCATCAAAAATCAAGATAAGTATTTATTTTGTTTTAGATGTGTTTAAATGAGGATGATATGGTTTGGTTGATGATGTGGTTGTCATATGGAATACTTGCTTATTGACTTGATTTACATGGGGATAGACTTTGGTTTATTTGATTTAATAGAGATAAACGTATGGTTTACGTGATTATATAAAATATTAATTATCCATGGGGTTGGATAGATTTGGTTTTGAAATTCTTTCATGGTTTTGATAGAATGATAAAATATTAATTATCCATGGCGTTGGATAGATTTGGTTTTGAAATTCTTTCATGGTTTTGATAGAATGAATGATGAGATATTAATCATGCGTGGAGAGTGCTAATTGGATTTATATGATTTTATTTTGTGGGGATATGCATGTGGTTTAACATTTGGTTGATGAGAACTTATTTTGATTTTATATGGTTATGAACACACTAAGAGTTGATCATCCTTTCAAATTCCCGTATAAAAATACTGCACTGCCACACTTCAATAAATTGGTCATAACTTACTGTTGGATTATTCGTTTTTAGATCCGATTTTTGCATTGGAAACTAGACTTGTAAGGCTTTCCATTGGTGTATAGTTTGTTCTCTAATTCATTACCGATTAAAGCAGTTTAATCTTTAAGGTTGGTATATGTGTGCTGGAAATTCTTGTGTCAATTTTGTTTGATCCTATATGGCTCGATGGTGATATGATATTTGTGGTTGTGGGAAATGGAGATTTTTGGTTTGAAATATGTTTGATTAAAATATTATTGGCGTGAGTATGGTTTTTATATTCGGATGATATTTTCTATGATTATGCTAACGAATGTGGGTGCAGGGCCTGTTTAGGTCGTATTAACTTAGACTTAATTTGTGGGTTGCCCGGTATGTAATTTGGAGATGGGTAACCCAATGCGAAGAGGTCACCAATGTTTAAGGCCATGTACCAGGTCGCGCATCCAAACATTGACAAAAAGGATATCAGGGAATTATGCTACCTAAAAACAAAAAGGTCGCGTAGTTGGATATTCGAGGAGAGGTGAATGTGCCAATATGAATACGTATCGGGTACGCTTTTTGAAATATCATGAAAGGGACGGTTTCTAATTTATGCCCTGTTTATTTTTATGTGGTTGAGCATGGGGGGAATAATTGATTTAAATGGTTATGGTGTGTGATTCAATCTGAATGGTTTTATGAAAAATACGTATAATTAACATGTTAAGGTCTTCGCGACCTCGGTATGGTCTCTATGACCTCATTACACGATCTTGACAATCTTGTGCGATCTAAGACTTTTATGATCCAATATGGGTTTTTATGTTTAAATTCCGACGCTCTTATTAGGTCGATGATGATTAAATTCCGACGGCTCTTATTAGGTCGATGATGATTAAATTCCGACGCTTCTTATTAGGTCGATGATGGTTTAATTCCCGACGCTTCCATTAGGTCGATGATGGTTTAATTCCAACGCTTCCATTAGGCCGATGATGGTTTAATTCTGATGCTTCCATTAGGTCGATGATGGTTAAAACCCGACGCTTTTATGAGGTCGGCGATGGGGGGAGAGGGTAACTCTGGACCCGGAGGGCACCTCTCCCTTAGTGAATGTTTTTATGGATTGTGGGCTGACGCTTTATGAGGTCGGTGATGGGGGGAGAGGGTAACTCTTGACCAGAGGGCACCTCTCCCTTAGTGGAATATTTTTATGGATTGTGGGCTGACGCTTTTATGAGGTCGGCGATGGGGGAAGAGGGTAACTCTAGACTGGAGGGCACCTCTCCCTTAGTGAATGTTTTTGTGGATTGTGGGCTGACTCTTCTATTAGGTCGGCGATGAAGTTTGTGATTGTGGAAAGTGGTGTTTTTATGGCGGGAGAAGGTAACTCTGGACCGGAGGGCACTTCTCCCGCAGAAAGTTCGTATTGAAGAGCTGTGGTGAAAGTTTGTGTTTGTGGCAAGTATAGTGTTTTTATGGCGGGAGAAGGTAACTCTGGACCGGAGGGCACTTCTCCCGGCCAGGCGATCTTGTGGAAAATTTTGTGAAGTTGTGACGGGAGAAGGTAACTCTGGACCGGAGGGCAACTTCTCCCGTACGAGGTTAATGTTGAGAGGTTGTGGTTTGTGAAGTAGTGTGAAGAGTTAGTGATGTGAAATTGTGATGAGGAGTTGTGAGATTGTGATGAGAAATTGTATTATTGTGGCGGGAGAAGGTAACCCTGGGACCGGAGGGGCACTTCTCCCGCACAAGAGTTAGTGATGTGAAGTTGTGAGGAGAAGTTGTGTTCTTGTGTTAAGAAGTTGTATTGTTATGGCGGAAGAAGGTAACTCTGGACCGGAGGGCACTTCTCCCGCATAGAGTTTGTGTTTTGGGAAGTTGAGTAATTCTTGTGATATATGATAAATAAAGTTGCGCGAGCTATTCTGATGGTTTTCTATGACTAAGTGGTTGTGGTGTTTGATTTACATGTTTTTCTTATGATCGCATAGATGGTTGTTCTTATGCGAACTAATATGTTCGGAGTGCTAGTTAGTTGTGTTGTTATGGGTTATGGTTTGATTGTTCTTAGGATCTTGCGATCCCATGGTGAGAAGTGTGACTGGTTGTATTTTTCGTACGATCTATATTAGCTTGAAAGTTTGTTTCGTATATGGTTGATGGCTTTTATATAAGTTTTAAATGTAGATTTGTACATATTGAAAGTTAACGAGCTGTGCAGATAGTAAATATAAAAATCGAAACGTGTTTGCAGGAATGAAAGATTGTTTATACAGGTTGCGAGCATGTATGCAAGTCTTTCAAACAGTTGTTTCAGTGGAAAGTTGTGTGGCGGAAGAAGGTAACTCCGGACCGGAGGGCACTTCTCCCGTATGGAGTTTGTGTTATGGAAGTTTGTGTTTTTGTGGAGGGAGAAGGTAACCCTGAACAAGGGTGGACTTCTCTCGGTTATGGTGTTTTACCCTTCGGGGCGAATGGTTTTATGTTTTACCCTATTGATCGGAGGTTGGTTTCATTACCCTTTGGGGCGAGCTGTGTGCGTTATACCCTTCGGGGCGGATGGCTTTTTTCAATAACAATTGGTGAGTTATTTTCATGGTTTTTATATGGTTGAAAGTTGTGATTGTGTTATTTTATGTATTTAGGAGATATGTGTTTGACGTACGAGATACTATTTTCTGGTATTATGGATGGTTATGTCTGTGCGAGCTAGTATATTTTATATACGAGCTGTTTTTAGCTCTATTGGATTATTTGTGATTCGTGTGTGATTACTTTGAATCTCATGGTCTTATGAGGATAGTAAATATGATTGTGACTGGTTACGAGTTCATGCAACCTATGTGCGAGTCAGATTTATTTGGTATTTAATTGGTTGCATTAACTTGGGGGACTACATAGGCGAGATTTATTGAGTTGATGTGGCTTGGTTGTTTTGTTTGCATTAATGGGGGACTGAGTAGTTTTAAGTCTCATGTTATTGTTATATGGTTACAAGTGTATTGTGTGTGGTCTAACTGTTTTATTCGAACTTGGGGAACTGAATGGTTTTTCTGGGTCATGTGTGATTTGATGTGATTTTTGCTTGATTCGGCATATATTTTATGAGTGTGTTATGGGCTAACACTTTTATTAGGTTGATGATGGTTTATATGGAGTGAGCTGATGCTCTTATTTAGATAAGTGATGATTTGTGGGTGCAATGGTTTACTGGCCGACCTATTTTAGGTCGATGATGTCTTTATGGTTTTATAGGTTTTTGTGCCTTTATGATTAACGCAATTTTGGGCCTTGATGGGCTATTATGGATTATGGTATGGGGTCTTGGCGAGCTAAATGATTATGATGTGTGGTATGAAATGATTTTTTTATCGGCCTGTTTAGGTCGATTAAATGGCTTATGGTGTTTTGACTTTTTAAAAGCATATGATTGTATTTTCCTATATTATTGTGCTCGGTTAAAACTTGAGGCCGTGGAGGGAAGGCTTTATGGTTTTAGGTCGTCAAGTATGGAGTCTGGGGACTCGGCTTGGGGACTCGCAGGTATGTCTTCTTGGACAATGAGCGAGCTCAGCGAGCTGATCTTTTTGAGGTCGCGGTTTTATGTGTTAAATTCTTATGGGATGATTGATGTAGAGTGGTGAGGTGATTTGTGCGTGTTGTGTGTTTGATTTGTTTATGATTGCATTTTTGAAATTATTGAGTGCGAATGTGATTTTAAGTTGGTGGATAAAAGTTGTGTGTTTTCAGGTCGTCATATATATATAGTTGTGAACTTGGTCTGGGGACTCGTAGGTCGTCTCTCGAGGTGGTCGTACTATCTTAAAAAGAAGTGAGTTCAGTGGAGCTGTACTTTGGCAGGTCGCAGGTACATTCTATAATTTACTGTGGAAGGATGAGTATTATAGCTCGGTTTGTTGAGCTCTGTGATTCTGATGTGTGGTTTGGTAAGGTAAAATGATGATTTACTTATGTGTTTTATTATTGTTTTTGAAGTGGTTGTGCTCTTGTAATTCTGTTTTTACATGTTCTACCTGATTTCGTGCCTTAATCAGCTAGAACATGGGGGACTAGCTGATGCGGACAAAAATGTCCATACGTAGTATTGTGTGATGAATGAGGTTATTTGTGGTAAGCGGCCTCATTTCTAGGAGAGGATGTTCCTCCTGGAAGATGGGCGAGCTGTATTATGTCCTTAAGAAGTGAGTGAGCTGGTTTGTGTAGAGTAGCAACCTGTAGTATGGGGATGAGTTTTCATATAGGGTCGTGATCTCTTATGGTTTGGGCTGTGTACTTGAGCTCGGTTGTGGGATTTATGAATAATAAAGCCCGTGGGCTTAATGTGTGTGGTTTATGGGGTCCCGATGGACTGTATGGAAAGAATAATGGGCCCAGGCCTATTCTATTAATTTAGTGAGAGGTTTATTATTTATGGGAATTTAGCATATTGGAGGAATCCTAATTCTAAGACAGTTGTTGTATTTATGGAATTGTGGTAGGAGAAGGTAACCCTTGCTTGGGGAGGACTTCTCTGGTATCTATAAAAGGGGTGCATACCTCTCATTATTTTCTAAGTTGATATTGCCTTATCACATTACTGTGTGTTTGGAAGAGAAGTGGTTGAGTGTTTTTCGCTTATTAACTTAAGCGTCGGAGGGCCTTAACGGGCTCGAAATCCGGCCCGTTCGAGGCGTTATTTTGCAGGATTGGCGAGGTCGCTTGGAGGATAATTGAAGGCTTTGAAGTTCGCTGTGACATATTTGGAAGCAGTATCAGGTCGCTGATCTCTTTTGAGGTTAGTACCCCCTTTTATTTGGTGGTTCAACTTTTTGGACTTATCAGTATCCAAAGAATCATCATCATTCTGAATGGACTTCGGGTTATTAAAGGAAGTGGAGGTTATTTCCATTAAATTTGAAGTGTTGTCTTCCCTACTCTTTTTGTTCAAATCTGAGAAATTATCAAAAACAACATTTACAGTTTTCATAATAGTTCTCGTGCGTAAATTAAACACTCAGTATACATAACTATTTGAGGAATATCCAATGAACAAACACATGTCACTTTTGGAGTCAAACTTAGCAAGAGTATTTCTATCATTTAAGACATGACATATGCAACCAAACACATAGAAGTACTTAAGGTTAGGTTTCTTCCCTAAAAGGATCTCATATGGAGTTGAGATAGTGCCCTTTCTTAAGTACACATGGTTGACAATATGACATGCAGTATGAAGAGTCTCAGCCCAAAAGTGTTTTGCAATGCTCTTAAAAATTAGCATAAATCATGCAACTTGAAGATTTCTGTTTTTCCTTCTAGCGATCCCATTCAGCTGAGGAGTTTTGGGTTCTGTGAATTCATGAGGGGTGTCTTTTCTTATCACAAAAAGAAGTAAAACAAACATTTTTAAATTCTCTACCATGATCAGAATGAGTTCTAGCAGCTCTCGAGCTGCACAAATTAAACATATTTTTGTACCATGTTTTAAAAGATTCAAATGTGTCTATTTTTTCTCGTAAAAAGAATATCCACGTAAATCGAGAGAAATCATCCATAAGAATAAATGAGTATTTTTTTTCACCAAAAATCTAAAAACTTTTTGGACTTGTAAGATCCATATGAACAAGCTCAAAACAATAAGATGTAGTGGAATTAGTTTTCTTGGGATGGAAAACATGAGTTTGTTTAACTTTTTGACAAGTACTGCATATACTATTATTTCTAGTGTTAAGTTTGGGCAAACCACATAGAACATCAAACTTTAATAAATTATTTATCATTTTAAAATTAACATGGCTTATTTTTTGATGCCAAAAATCAATTTCATCTATATTACCATTATGACACACTTGATTTTTATAAAATTTATAATAATTATCCACCGATCTAAAGCCTGTAAGAAAACAAACATTAAATGAACCAAAAACTTCACATGAATATTTATTTAGTAACCCAATATAAAAGATTTAATTGATACTTAAAAGATTTTCCATAAGCCCATCAACAAATAGTACATTCTTGAGTTGAGGAAGCCTATCAATGTTTAACGTACATTTACCAACAGTTTTACGATGAGCTCCACCCCCAAAAGATAATTTATCTCAAGGAACTAACATCTTTTAAATTGCTCTTATCACCCATCATACTGCCAACTACTATCGAAATACCAAGACCCTGAAATCTTAGATTTTAAGGAGGTATATATAACATTACAACTAGCATCAGATTATAAAAGACTTTTTAGGGTAAGAGTTACAAAATTTGAAGGACCAGAACTGGAGGCGTTTGCCGATGCGAGTGGAGATGTACATTCCCGATCAAATTTTGACCAGCATTCATGATAACATTACCTAGAACAGGAAGAAGAGAAAGTTCCTCAGCAACTTTAGACTTTCTGTTTTGCATGTAATTGTGGTGTTTTTCTCGTATTTTTAATTAGGGTTTATATTGATTTTTAGCGGTTTTTAAGTCTATTAATTAGGTTTTTAGGTTGTTTTTCTTACTTTTGTTTTTTTTTCGTGTTTCTTGTTAATTTTATATTTTAATGGGTTAATTGGTTCAATTACCTTGAGGTTTGGTGTAATTCTTGGGTTTTGATGTTTAAAATTTTCATTTAATAGGTGGCTTAAGGCTTTAAAATCAAGCTAAGGCATGGAGATCAAAAATTCAAGCCTAGCCTAAATAGGTGCCAATATGCTCCAAAATGGGCAAACTTTCTGGAATGGTGGCCTAGCCTCGCCTAGGATGGCCTATTCTCACGCCAACACCCTAGGCGCAAGAAAAAAGGCCTAAATTCAAGCCTAGCAGCTCGCCCGCGCGCGCCTGCCGAGCAACGCGCGCAGCGCCAGCCTGCCAGCGCCCGTGCGCATAGCACGCGCAACTCCCGCACGCCCCTGCCGACAGCGCCCGGCCAGCTCCCGCACGATCTCGCCTGTTTCCGCGCCTAAATGCCTGCCTAGCTTCGCCTAAGCCTACGCCAACCCAGCAGCCACGCCAACGCCCAGCCCAGCCTGCCGGCCACCTGCACCCAGCAGCGCCCAGGCTCGGCCATGGCCGAGCCACATCGAGCCATGGTCGAGCCAAATGGAGCCAAAAAGTGCCAAAAAGCTAGCCAAGGGTCTAGAAAGGTGCCTCCGGGTCAAACTTGGTCAAACCCGGGAATTTCAAGCCTCTAAGGCTATTTTGGCCCATTTAAACCCAATTAAATGTAATATAAATAGTAGACTTCTTTTATTTTGTAAGACACCTCTCATTTTCTCCCAACCCAAGCATGGGTTTGAGATTAAAAATCCTCTCTCTAGTTTTTAAGATCTATTTTCCCTCTCTTAGGTTTAGATTCAATTTCAAGTTTTGATATAATTTCTTTTCTAAATTTAGATTACTTTCATGGTGTTTCTAACTGCAGACACCCCGTTGTACCTGACTTTTTGTAGACATACCTTCTACACCACTAGATTCTGTTATTATTCAATTTCATCCATCCATTTTGAGTACAACATGGTACAAAGGAGTGTTTCAGTTGTACTATGTATTACTTTTTTAATTTAATGATTAAATTTTTTTTTATTGTTATATTACCAAATTAACCATATAATAATAATAATATTAAAAAGATAAAATTATATTAAATTATTATTATAAAATTACTTAATTTATAACCTAATCCTTCAATTTTATTTAATTGTATACACCCCTTTAATTTTATTTAATTTATAACATAACTCTTGAACTTTATATTTTAAAAAAAAGAATATCTCGTAAGATTTATAATTTTATATTATTGAATTGAATCAAAGATTAAAAAAAAATGAGAATCGTTAAAATTTGAAAAACTTGTTCTTCCCAGTTCGTGTTCGTAGCAGCAAAGAATTTCACAATTCATTGTCACCCATTCATAATTAATCGGCAATAGACTTGGGACCCAAAATCATTTGAAGTTTACACCGGCAATTAACCCCTTATATCAGCCGTGTACTTCCTCTCCCACCTCTCATCTCCATCCCCATATTTTAATGGTGATTCGCTCAAATTTTGCTCTATTTACTATGTTCCATTTTCAGTAATTAAAAAAAAGCAAAAAATAGAACACACAGAGTTAGGCGAGAAAGATGGTCTTAGGGTTAGGGAGAGATAGAAGAGGATTTACTCATTTTGTAGTTTTTATTAGTGATTCTTGGTGGGTTTTGGGAGAGATAAAATGGTTCTGATAAAATGGTCTTAAGATGTGAAGGTTCCGTTCTCCGAGGAGCAAGCTAGGTTGGTCAAGAAGAAAATTCCGGCAACTCGTGAAGAGGATTATTCCCCATGGCGAAGAAAGGGAAAAATTAGAATACAAGCTGTAAGACCCTGAAACTTTTCGAAGAAAACTCATCCCCATCAAATCCAGGTATTTTGGCTAAACCCAAGCTTGATAAATCTGTTGTGGTTAGGTTGGACGATGGGGTGGAAAAGGAGACGCCTTTCCCCATCGCCATTGCAGGTATTGAAGACGTGTTGGATGATGGGAAGCACAAATTACAGACTTTTCCCATTGATATGCAGACTGAGACATCGAATGCACACCAAGTGCTCGTTAATTTGCCTGAAAGAAGATTTTCTGAAATAAAATGTCATTTGAAATCTCTTTTACCAAACAACGCTTTGTATTGCTCAATGTTTTCTATGGCCATAAAGCTCCTATGCAGATAATCTTTATTCGCAAATGATTTGGTTAATTTTTTTAGTTTCTGAATAGTTTGAAATTATTTAATTTCTGTTACTAAATTAGCCGGAAATAATTTTAGACAGCTCATGATCTTAGTTGATGATGCCGGAAAAGCTTTTGAATTACTACTTCATGATTTATTTATTTTTAAAAATTACTTGAAATGAAAAAAAGGGGTTGCTATAAAATTTCAGTTATGTGAACCAAAAAAGAAGTGTTTTTTTTTATGTGACATAAGTTGTATTTTGTTACTGTTGCGAGACTCACATTTTTTTTTTACAGGCAAAGTAAAGTGATTTAAGTTGTGTTCTGAAGGTTTAAGGTTAAAATGGCTTATCAAAGTACAGTGTTTTTCAGGTATTGATGGCGATTATGCTTTTCTTTGTGTTTTTGTGCCGGTTTCGATATTTGTTGAGTTTGCGTTTCTGTTAAATGCCAATTGATGCTTGGTTTTAGTTAGTCCATTGGAGATACACATGAATAGTAGTTTTGGGATGTGGCAATAAGGCTGGGATGATGCATTGGATTTAATGAGTTGTGCATATTTAGTTCCATCTCTCTTGGAGTGGTTTTGGAAGCTATTGGAATTTTGAAGATCGATTAACTTGCAAAATTCGTTTTATATGTTTGCTGCTTTTTGGAGGAACTTTGCGTAACTGCAGATCTTAATGGCTTTACTAATAATGCTTGGTACTAAGGTTTGTAATTATATGGGACGTTTGTATATTGAGAACAGAGGAATAAATAGTGAAGAGAGTCAGATCATGTTAATTCTGGTTGAAATAATTTTCGACGATTTGATAGATATCGTTTTGAGGGGCACATTGGTTTTATTTTAGTATGATGACTAACTGAGCTATTGATAAACATTTGTTTCCTTTTTGTATGATGAAAGGAAAAGGATATATTACACAGACTTTTAATTGTGATTGTCTTCATGAATGGCTGTTTTCATTGTGCCCCATCTGTTTTCACTAATATACAATCTGCAATGAAATTTGAAATGACACTTTTTTAAGACCAACATGTGAAGCTACACAAGTCACCTATAAATTTTAAGTGGTTCATTGATGGGCATTTTCTCGCTTAGCTTTTAATGTTATTCTATGAAGCCTAAATGTGTTAGTGTTAGGTAGGTCTAAGTTTCGTTGTGCGTTTTACTTAACAGAATATCATTAGAAACTCTAATGAGATTTTATCCTCACTGGACGCCGCATTTATATAAGTGGATAATTGCAAATAGTACCCCTGATTTTTTGCCTAATTACAAAAAAAAAAATAAAAAATTAATGTGTTGCAATTTACAAACACCCCTGCCTCTTTTTTTTTTTTACACTACTCACATACCCTCCTGAGTGTGCTATTTGTAAATTGAAAAATAACTTCTTTTTCTTATTAAACTAAATATCAAGAGTAGTTTTTGTAAACATTCTGTCATGTGTTAATTTTTCTTCTAATTGATCAATGGTTGTCTAGAGAAATGTGCGAGGCCAATGTAAATTTGCTATTTTTTTGCATGTGTTGCCAACTTGAAAATAATTTTGTATTTTGAGCTTTCTTAATGCAAACTATTATTTTAATTTTTTTGTCATAGCACTGTGTTACTGAATATAAAATGTTTAAGTGTCACATTTATAGGATCTCTTATTAGTTTATGTCTGATTATCAATCAGGAAGCTCGACGAGCAGCAGAAAAAGCCTACGAGGTGTCCAAGGTGGACGAGAGGGTTAACAGGTCGGTTGCGGCAGCCAACCGGGCTGCTATTGCCACAAGAGTTGCAGCCGTTAAAGCTGTGCAGAAGCAAATGCACCACAGAAGCAACAGCGATGAGATCCCAATTCCGATTCCCATTATGCGATAAGACTTTGCTACTATTTGACCAAAATTAAAAGTATATAATAAGCCTGAGACGTTGAGTAGAAAAAGAAAAAAAATTCATGTTTGCAGTTTTCCAGCTGATGACACCTTCAATTTTACGATTTTTAAATCAACAAAAAGCTGAATTTTCGAGCAGCTCGTTTGTTCTTTTAACTGAGTTGGTGCGGTGGTGGACTGAAACACGAGGTTTCTTACTCTCCCTATGTTCGTGTAGCTTTTTTTCCCTCTTTTTTTTTTTTTGGTTGTGTAAAGTTATAAATAGGTATTATAAAAGAGTTAGTGCTGGTAGACAGGGAAGTCCCTAACCCCATCCAGCCCCTTTGTATGTGAAGAACAAGTGATGATGAGAAACTCAATTAAGAATATGCTGTAATATTTCAACTGACTAAGTTGTATTTACTTGCCCTTTTTCATGGCTTGAATATGGCTCATCTGGTGGTTTGTTTTACTTTCGAGTAGCTTAAATACGTTTACATTTATTTTACTATATATTTACTAATTAAGATGAACTCGTTTATATGTTGCAGAACATAAAAATGTGTGGGTTTTGTTCGTTACATTGACCTATCAAATCAAATGAATTGGTTGCAAATTGCGTAGGTTGAAAATTAAACATGTAACAAGTATTATTTTGTTTTTCCATCTCCAAAATTCAAAAGCCAAACAAAATTTGAAGGCTGAAGTTTACTTAAGATGCTTTGAAGCGTTATCTGTAATATATATGAAATTAGAGGTAAATTGTCAAGATATTAAAATGCCTACACATGCAATAGTTATCAAACCAAAAATAAAGAGGAAACAACCCATCAACCCAAAACTAGATAACTAGATAATAAGACAATTGAGATATTTTCACCAAGATAAGAATTGGAAAGCAAAGATGAACTTAGATCCCAAATAGACTGCAAAACTTCAAGAAATTCAGTTAAAAAGAAATATGAAAGTCGGGTACAATCTCTCAAGTCACTAACGTTACTTTAAATGAAAGCAACAAAACTCAATAAATTTAACTCTCGGTCTGCTCCCTCAGCCTTCTGATGGTGCTCCTCACTGTCATGGCACTGGCAGTGCTGTGACATAAAAACAATGCAAATTTAGAAAATTAAACACACACACAAAAAAAACGTACCATCAAAAGATGATTAGATATATTAAGAAAGATTATTACTTCAAAGTGTAAGCACCGCCGGCTTTGACTTTCCCACAGTCCTTGCATCCCCAAATGCCAACAGCCTTCCTCTTCACTGCATACTGTGTGAAATAAAAACACATTCATTCAAAAAACGCAAATCGGCCCACAATTACACTTGAGGAAGGGAAGAAAAAACATACCTTTCCGCAGAACTCACAAAAGAACTTGCTGTGCTGACTAACTTCCATCTTCTTGATCTGCTTCCTCAAACTAGCACCATATCGGGTGCCTGAAATGCAATTACAGAAAAAGGGGCTCGTTCAATGTAGAAAATCAATAATAGGAGAATTTGTTAAAAATAACAAGAATACAACAATATGTTCTCCAAACAAGTTGATTACCATTTACTCTCTAATCAACAAGAATTTAATTGTTAACAGCATATAGTGAATAGATAAACTAGCAATAACAATCACCTACCGTATTTCCCAACAATCCCAACTTTCTTGGTTCTCTTCGCCTGCACATTGATAATAATCTTGGGTAAAATACATCGAAAAAGAAACAAAACATATATGTCTACCTAAGTAAGCAATATTCTAAACTACCACCATCTAGCAACAACATCCACTAATTAGGAAAACAGATTTTCAGATACACAATAATTAATTTGAGAAAATGGTCTAAATCATCGGTTAAGTGATTCTCAGCTATGCAAGATTTAAGACCTAAAATTCTGAAGAAAACATACCTAGAACAGAAGCAGAGATAATCACTTTTACAGAAAACATTTCCATAAATTCGATGAATAAAAATATACATTCATATTAAGACCCACGCCATTAAAAAGTAACGGTTGAGATAATTAAGAAAAAAGAAAAAGAAAAAGAAAACTTGTGTAAGCCAATATGAATTTGTTGACTCAAATAGATATCAATATACCGTCCA
Organism: Phtheirospermum japonicum; assembly: GCA_014905375.1. Classification (NCBI taxonomy): domain Eukaryota; kingdom Viridiplantae; phylum Streptophyta; class Magnoliopsida; order Lamiales; family Orobanchaceae; genus Phtheirospermum; species Phtheirospermum japonicum. Next base: position 253,888 of record BMAC01000779.1, read on the forward strand.
TACCACAAGATTTTTGAAACTGTTCAATTCGGGAAAAGTACAAAGTTCAAAGAAAACGTTGGCTCGAATATCAGTCCTAGTACGTATATTGCTTGCGTTTTATCCACAAATTCAGGGAAATGACTTATCATTCAGGGTAAGAAAAAAAGTACAATTTCGCATAAGTTTTTGCCACTAGTTTGTGATAACAGTATTGAGATGGAAACAGGATATGAAAATGTCTCAAACAGGATATGGAAAAACAAGGCAAAAAGCACCATTGTTCTAGGAAATCAAATCGAACACAGACAAACATAAACGCAACGATTCCAAATATTAGCGATTATAAACGGAACCAGATTCTGATTAAGCATTTTGCTTTGAAAGTGTACCTTGTCATCCTTGCGCTTCATCTCATTCAACTCATCTGGTAGCCTATCCAAACCACCAAGCTTTCGACTATGATCTCTTACAACAGTTGGAGGAGCTACACTTAACGAGGACATTCTTTTTCTTATTGCCGATAGAGATGATGGTTTTTACTCTAGCCCCAAGTATTCAATCTGCAGTAAATTCATATGAAAGTTATGAAATCGCGTTCATGTAAGCACAAAATGCAATAATATTATGAAGATGCATCGTCATCTTAAATTAGTAAGGGTCGCTTGAAGAATTATAACAAACAACAATGCACCGGCTAAGAAATTATTGCTAAGTCAACTTAATTTTGTAAATCCCTATTTTATAAGTTGAAAGTATAATCAGTTCAAGGAGCAATTACTGGGGGAATCAAGCTCAAAGATAACAAACAGGGCAAAAAAAAAATCAGCAAACTAAAGACAGCTAAGATTTTTTCCAAAATTACAAAACAAAAGGTAAAATTCTAGAGGAAAAGTTCCCTGTAGTTGCTAATACGAATATGGGGAAGCAGAAATTCAAAAGAAAAAGCTCGTCTACACACAATCAAACAACGAGATCTGAGATATAACACAAAGATTATCTAGTTCACAGTGACTAATTACATCAAAACACCCCAAATAGTTCGTATTTTTTTGAATATCACTCGCAAAATCAAACAAAAACTGAAAAGAATCAGAGAAACAAACCCTAGAGCAAACTCCGGCAGGCGAGTGAGTCGTGAGTTAACTCGGTGATGGCGTCATCACGGCAGGTGAGAGCGAACTCCGGCGGATAATGACAGGAAACACATTCCTTCAAGCAATATAGCATTCCTTCAAAATAGCCGCCTCCGTCAGCGGCTTCAATTGCAAAGCAGACGCTATCCTGTGCCTCCCTAATCATCTTCTCGAACCTTGCTTGGACGGAATTGGAGATCCGAAGTGTTCTCGTTGGTCTCTCGGAGGTATCGAAAGAAATGTGTTTCGCCTTCGTTCTTTTTGCCGGAAATCTCAAAAACCAAACTATTTGCCGAAAATCTCAAAAACCAAACTAAAAGCCATGGAAAATTTTTGTTTTACCGCTTAAAATTTCAGCCGATTCTAATATGCCGCCCAATTTTTCCCTCTCGCTGATCACTTGTAATTAATCCAATAATTAATAATACTTCCCTATATTAATCTCTTATATTAATAATATATATTAATATATATATATATATATATATGTATTAGTAATAATAATAATAAATTTTTAAATAATCAAAGAGAACAAATTTTATTAAAATAATAGTTAGTTGATGATTGTAATAAATAATAATATTTTTAATCATTAAAAAATAATGGTAGTAATGTCACATAATTGGAAAAAAAAAAATCATTATTATTGATCATTAAACAATCATAATAATTATCAGAAGATAAAAGTAGCATTAAAAATATATTAATATATATATATATATATATATATATATATTAATCATAATAATAAGTTAATAACATATTTTTAAATAATTAAAGACAAAAAAACTACCATGATTAGAATAATAATTGATTTGTGATTGCAATAAATAACATATTTTCCCAATCATTTATTGGTGATTGCAAGAAAAGACTATCACATAAGTTACTGATCAATTAAAATTACATTTTTCCAATCATGACTCTTGACAATACAAAACAATTTGATTGAGCTCGTTATGATCGCAGAGTCATAGCTTATCGATTTGTGGAAGAAGATGAAAGCAGTTCTCAATTGATGCATCGCTAATGTATTAATACTCAGATGTATAGTAAAATGGGATCGAAATGACCTTAGTCTGAGTATGCAACTATGTACTATGTTTAATGTAATGTTTGAATTTGTAACGTTTATTATTTTTTATCTAATCAAATTGCATGTTTCACTATGCAACTATTTCAAATTCTGTAATATTTGAATGTATAATTTTTATTTTCCTTTATTTAATAAGATTATTTATTTCCCAACTGAATTGCTCGCCAAAGGCGATAACAGGAAGAGTATAAGAAAAAAAATGTATGTTGTTGGAGCCAAAATCCTGAAATAGTGAATGATAACAATTAAGTTTAATATATTTATTTTGAATTAATTTCGAAAGTTATCCTTGAGTTTTAGCCTAATTTTAAATTAATTATGAAGGTATGCTATCGTATCAGTAAGATGCACAAAGACTTGTCCACAATACAGAGATGTGTCGTTGAGGATTTTAGTTGAGTCGGAGGAGCATAATATGTCTATAGTTGAAAATAGACAATATTGCTATGTTTGAAGGATAATTAAAGATTTTCAAAATAGAAGAGTAATAATTATAGAAATAACAACATCGGGTGCATCATATAATTTTCATACATTTTTTTTTTAATTAACCTACGCCTTAGGCATAGTATTTGCAAATAAACGCACGAAAAGCTCCTTTCACGAGTGATGGTGAAATAAATGATGATTTTCTGATAAAAGATAGTGATTTCAATTGACATCATGACACTAATACTTTTATCTTTTGGTAATTACAATTATATTATGATGATTTCCCGAAAGAAGACAGTGATTTCGATGATATCGTGATACTGCTATTTTTATTTTTTTTAGTGACTATGATAGTTATTATGATGATTTGTGAATAGAAAATTATAATTTTGACTGATTGTTTAATTTGTGATAATTATTTAATTTTAAATCTAAATAAATAATTAAAATAATGTATTCCCAACCCGTGCCTTGTACATGTCTAATCTATTTATTAATTATTATAAGTATTAAATAATTTTGTGTTTGATGTTTAAATTAAATTCATTAATAATCTTAGTTACATACTTACAAAATTTCAAAAGGCGTCACATTCTATACCCGTGTCTAATATCTATTTTATTAATTATTATTATTAAATCATTTCATATATTAATGTTTATAATAAATTCATTAATAATTATTGGTTACATACTTTGAGATATTCAAAAGATGACATACTCTCAACCCGTGTCGCGTTGTACTGGTGTCTAATCAATATTTACTCATTATTATTACTTTATAATTTTATATTTTTATGTTATGTTGAATCATTAATAATATTTGGTTATATACTTAGATAATTGCAAATAACTCGAGATTTACTTATATTTTATATTTGAAAGGAAACCCGTAGAAAAATAATTTTGTGAAAATATAAAACACACAACACTCGCATGTCGCATGTGAATATGTGATATAAAAAGTTGAATTCTATATGGTAGTGATAATTCGATTAAAAAATGTTGTATATCTCACTTGTAGTATATGTATTATTATTTTTTACTTTCTTTATTTATGCATAAAATATTAATTTGTTCATGTAGATATATAATTTGTTTATCAATGTATTATATTGGTATTAAATAAGGATATGTAGAATATATTTAAAATTTATTTCTTAGGTGTAATAATTTATTATTATTATTTTTTGTTGTTGTTATTTCTCTCTCTCTTTCTTTTTTTTTTTGGCGTAACAATAGTTTTTCATATAAATTTCTAATGTTATTATTAATATATAATATTAGTATTAGATATCCAAGGTTAAGATTATATTTTTTATTTATTTCCCTTTTTTAATAATTTTATATAACTCGTATATTTCTTAAACAAAATATTTAAAAATCTAAAAATTAAATAATCTCAACTTTTATTATAAATAATTCTTGTTATATAGATTCTTTTCTAATTAAATATGACTTCGTTTTTGTTTTTTTTATTAGTAGAATAAAAGTAAAATACTGAATTAGGCAAAATATGATAAAGACAATATTAAATTAGGTAACATATAACAAAAAGGAAATATTAAATTAGAAAAAATATAAAAATAGAAAAATATCAAATTAGGTAAAAATATATAAAAAGAAAATATTATATTAGGTAAATATTAGGTTCGGTAACACCGAACCACCATATTTTTTTTCCGAAGCTAACAAAGCGTGTGAAGCAGACATATAGGATAGGAGGATTTTGTATTAATATATAGGGTAGATAATAAAAACTTAATTTTCTTATCTAATCCTAATATAACCCATTGAGAATAACATTAAAAAATTTATATGAAAAACTATTGTTACACCAGAAAATAAAAAAAAAATAAAGGGAAAGGGAAACAAAAAATTAAAATAATAAATAATAAATTAGAGTACGCTTAGGAAAATAAATATTAAATATATTATAAATCTCCTTATCTAATCCCAATATAATTTATTGATACACACATTATATATACACATGAACAAATTAGTGTCTTACGCAAATTAAAAATAAAAAAGTAATGGAATAATATTACATACACTACGAGTCGGATATACGATATTTTTTAATAGAATTATCAGTTCTTATGAATTTTAAGTTTTTATATCGGTACGGGTGTTGTATGATTTATATTTTACAAACTCAATTTTATACAAGTTTTCCTATCAAGTTTAGGGTATGCTCTATACTTTACAACTACTTTTGTGACTTTCAGATAAAAATACTAAAATTCTTTATTGTGAAAATCAGTCTTACTGTAATTAGAACAAATAATGTTCTAATTTGTGTGTAAAAATTATTTATTGTGAAAAACAATCTTCATATAAATAAAACTAATAATATTACAATTTATGTGTATCATTTTCACTATTATTCTTTTGAATGAACGTTACTATTTTTCAAATTGTGAATAGTATGCGGGCGTTAAACTAGCATATATACTTCCTATATATTAATGCAAAATTTTTCTATCCTATGTGTCTGCTTCTCACGCTTCGTTAGCTTTGGAAATAATTATGGAGTTTCGGTGTCATCCGAGTTTAATATTTACCTAATTTAGTAGTTTTGTTTTATTATATCTTACTTAATATAATATTTTCCTAATATTATATTTTTCCTAATTCAATATTTTACTTTTATTACATGTTATCTAATTTAATTTTATTCTTCTATTATAAAAAAACTAAATAAATTATGTTTAATTAGGAAAAATCTATATAAGTTGAGTTAATTCTTATTTATAATATTTTGAAATAATTTATTTGAATTTTAAATATTTATTTAAGAAAAATATGAGTTATATAAATTTATTACAATTTCAGTCATCAAAGCGTACATACGCTACGAAATTTGCAGTTTCATATTTAAATCAAATGGCTTAACGATTGTTCCATCTTCTCCGTTCAGAGCCGAATGATTAACGAATCAAGATCCAACGAGACCTTTGTGACGAGCGTAAGATATTACAAGTACAAAGAGTATTGCACACAAGATCCCTGTGAGGATACACACCCATTTAAACATGTATCCGTGATTCTCATTCCATGTGTATGGAATGTTAATACCAAGTATTGCAGCCACCAATTAATAAATGGATAAACACACAGTTCATGAGCTGAGAAATAGCTCAAGCTGAATTAGCTGGTTTCGGTGATTGTCAAGCTGAATGTTGATGTAATCTTCTGTGTTATAAATATATTCCCGCAGCGCGGTCAATTTGTTGAGTGTGCCATCAATTTGCATAAGGTAAGCCTCAAGAAGCATTTCAAGTTCTTCAACATCATTTTTATCCCCTCGAACCGTTGCAACGCTCGCTCGACTAGCTCTAGATATCTTGGAGCCTATGGTCGGAGATGCGAGGAGCCAGCTCACCTGAGCCGCTCAAAGGCGACGCACTGGATATCTCTCTAGACAAGTAAAGATCGGCCATGTCATCATCATCATCCAAAAGATGTTCTAGCTCATCTCGCACCTTTTGAACACAAGCAGTCAACCTAGTCATTTGACTCTTCAATATACGCACTCGATCTAAATTACGGCTACTAATCTTTATTGTGAGCAAATCCAGAGCTAGGTAAACAACTGTCTCGAGTTCTATTGTGCGTGTGGCCAGTAACTACAAATGGCTTCAAGTTACCTCGAGGGCTTAGAATTTAAATTGAGAGTCATCTTCATCTGCAGTTTCAACACCATTCTGCAAAGTCAAAATGCCATCTTTATTATCTTCTCGATTCGCATTTACACATTTTAGACGCCTTCGAAGGTCCTCAATAATAGGAATAACATAGTCATCCAATGGATCGCGAAGCAACACCTCGTCAGCTGTAATAATCACTACAAAAAAATTCGGCTGTCCTGGCGGATTTACTGGCGGCCAAAAAGCCGCCAGCATTTCTGACAGCCTTACTGGCGGCCGACTTTGCTGACGGATATGCTGATGGCTTTGGCCGTCAGCATTATAGACCGCCAGTAACCCGCCAGGGAAAAAGCGGGAGTTTATCCCGCTTAATTATACTGACGGCCATACCCGTCAGTATATAAAATTGGCGTCGCTAACGGGTTTGGCCGTCAGGATCCTGACGGTCGCGGCCGCCAGGATATAATTTTTAATTAAAAAAAAAATAAGTTCGCTACTCCTGACGGTCATGGCCGTCAGGATACTATTTTTAATAATAAAAAAAATATAAGCCCGCTAGTCCTGACGGCCATAGGCCGTCAGAAATTTAACCTAAAAATTGCGTCCCCCTTCCCTCCGCGTCAGTCTGTCCAGAGAGAAGAGAAATTGAGCCGGCAAAAATTGCGTCCCCCTTCTACCTAGCCACCGCCGTCCACACCGCCACCGTCGTCCACAGCCCGACCACCGCTCCGGTTGTGTTGGGATTTGATGGTACCGTCGCGCAGCGGAAAACAAAAATTTTTAAAAATTAAATAAATTGAATCGAATTCAATTTACGACGGCACAATTTTATAATCAATTAATACAAACAATGTTTTAATTGCTTTTTAATTAATAGAAACAATTCGATTTTCATAAAATCAAACGAGCATGATAATTTCTATTAAACATATATATATAACAATTATATATATATATATATATATATATATTTATATATATTAATATATTAACATTATATATAACAATTATATATATATTATTATATTAATCATATATTTAATTATATATTATATATATACATATCATATATACAAAACAACAGCACTTATATATATAATATACATATCATATAATATATACAGTAGCATGCATATATTATATATATATATAAATTAACTGACAAGCATGCATATTATATATATATATATGTATTATACAACACAGCAAGCACATTATGTAAACACACATATACATATCACACAATATGCACACCATATTATGTATCATATATATACAGTACATAATATCACATATATATATATTAACAACAGGGAACAGCCATCATACCTCTCGGCAAGGGAGAAGCGTCGCGACTGAGGTTCTGGCGTCAAAACGGCGAAGGCTCTGTCGGGGAGCGGCCCGACTCTCTCGGCTGTCGCAACGACCTCACAGCGTGGCGAGGCGGCTTGAAAACCGGCGACTGGAGATGACGGCGGATGGAGCGTGCTGGTCTGGCGCGACGGCGAGCCTCGGCTGCGGAGAAGCAGCGTCCGGCGATGGACAGCAGCGATGCAGCGGCGCAAAGCGGCCGGTTCTTCTCGAGCGATGGACTGACAGCAACCGGGTGGGGTTGCGAGCTGTCCGGAATGGCCAGGCGCTTGTCGCGGCGTACGGAAGCGTTCAGACGGCGGCTGGAAAAACTCCGGCGGCTTCTACGGCGTGTGCGTGGCGTCCGGGTCTCCGATGAATTGGTGTCCACACACCGTATAACACGACGTCCCTACGACGGAGCACTAGATCAGTCGAGGAATTGAGAACG
>BMAC01000779.1:279622-295104 GCA_014905375.1 Phtheirospermum japonicum
GACGAACAAACCGATAAGGTGGGGTAGTTGTTTTGCATGTAATTGTGGTGTTTTTCTCGTATTTTTAATTAGGGTTTTATATTGATTTTTAGGGTTTTTAAGTCTATTAATTAGGTTTTTAGGTTGTTTTTCTTATTTTTGTTGTTTTTCGTTGTTCTTGTTAATTTTATATTTTAATGGGTTAATTGGTTCAATTACCTTGAGGTGTGGTGTAATTCTTGGGTTTTGATGTTTAAAATTCTCATTTAATAGGTGGCTTAAGGCTTTGAAATCAAGCTAAGGCATGGAGATCAAAAATTCAAGCCTAGCCTAAATAGGTGCCAAGATGCTCCAAAATGGGCAAACTTTCTGGAATGGTGGCCTAGCCTCGCCTAGGATGGCCCTATTCTCACGCCAACACCCTAGGCACAAGAAAAAAGGCCTAAATTCAAGCCTGGCAGCTCGCCCGCGCGCGCCTGCCGAAGTCGCTCGGCGCCTGCCGAGCAGCGCGCGCCCAGCGCGATCACGCGCGCAGCGCCCGTGCCAGCCTGCCAGCGCCTGTGCGCATAGCACGCGCAACTCCCGCACCCCCTGCCGACAGCGCCCGGCCAGCTCCCGCACGATCTCGCCTGTTTCCGCGCCTAAATGCCTGCCTAGCTTCGCCTAAGCCTGCGCCAACCCAGCAGCCACGCCCAACGCCCAGCCCAGCCCAGCCTGCCGGCCACCTGCGCCCAGCAGCGCCCAGGCTCGGCCATGGCCGAGCCACATCGAGCCATGGTCGAGCCAAATGGATCCAAAAAGTGCCAAAAAGCTAGCCAAGGGTCTAGGAAGGTGCCTCCGGGTCAAACTTGGTCAAACCTGGGAATTTCAAGCCTCTAAGGCTATTTCGGCCCATTTAAACCCAATAAAATGTAATATAAATAGTAGACTTCTTTCATATTGTAAGACACCTCTTATTTTCTCCCAACCCAAGCATGGGTTTGGGATTAAAAATCCTCTCTCTAGTTTTTAAGATCTATTTTCCCTCTCTTAGGTTTTAGATTCAATTTCAAGTTTTGATGCAATTTCTTTTCTAGATTTAGATGAGTGATACATCTAGATCATTGATCAAGTCTTAGATCATCTTGATTTTGAGTTGTTCTTGTGCTTTATTTGCAATTTAATTTTCATGCATAGTTTTAGGATAAATCTCAGACCTACTCTTTATTGCTTGTTATTTTCCTTAAAGTTTTAAAATTTCATGTTAATTTCCATTCATGCTTTCATTTTATGCTTATTTGCATTATTTAAGATTTTATGCATAGTTGTACCTTGTGCGTGCATGCTTGTACTTGGTGAAATAATGCATTTTCTAGCTTATTTCCTTTATTGCTTTGCATTTTCCATTTGAGGCATCCGACGAGGCATTCTACCCACTTGTTATTTCAATTTCTAGGATAGTTAGATATTTTATTTGCTTTATTTTTATTTTCCCTTTATTTTTTTCAAGCTTGAAACACATTGAATTCTACAAACGAATCGAATTCTGATAATACCGAGCCATGAACCCGTTGATTCATTTCAACACCACGAAAACTCTTCTAACACTTTCACTTGATAACTAGGACAACTTTTTGCTAACGATGATTGACACTTTTTAACAGAAAATCCAATCCTAGACTCACAGTATTCTTCAAGGACTCTATAGTTTTGCAATTAAGAAACTCTTTTCCAAATAATCTTATCTTCCAGCAAGATTACCATCCGCATCAATGATTTGCTGAGGTGTCTACTTCATAAAAACCATAAACCATGACGTTCATCAGTTTATTTGATGTAGACGCGTATCATGACCTTCCATGTGCCGTTAAATCCATCAAGGATTGGGGGACGAATATCTTACCCACATGATTGTGAATTCACAAGTATGCAAAAGAGGATCAACACTTAGTGCCGCCTCTGATGCCACTTGAAAAGATTGCAGACCTCGATTCATAGTTTCAACTAATATAAAATGTGTGTGATGTGAAGAGTGTAATATAAAAGAAAATAAAAGACACAAGTATAAAACTTTTGACTATGAGAATACCTTATTCTTCTAGTCAAGATAGCAGGGCGAAAATATTTATTAATTGATTACCAAAGCCATAATCCACTAAATAAAGATAAGTAAAAAACTCCTTAAGAGTTGATATGATCTAAATCAATATAACTCTTCCAAAATTAAGATACAAAATTACAAGATTGGATCTTAACGAAAATTGTAAAAATAATGAAAGAAAATATTTTCCAGTTGCATGATGCTATTGTGGATGTCGACATCCACTAAATACAAAAATCTGCAGAGAGAATAAATGAGCTCTCAAACGTTTTAGTTTCGACAACCAATATTTAGTTTCAATATATATATATATATATATATATATAATAATGACGGTACTGGCTATATGATGCAATTATTTTGGTTTCCTCCAAAACTATTTTTTCTCTAAAAAGATTTTTTTTGGCGCAAAGCAACAATTGTTGACTTTTCAACTTTTTTTTTAAATTTAAATCTCACAGCACACAATTGTTGAATTTTCATCTGCTTTCTTTTATTTTAATTTAAATCTCACAGGACACAATTGTTGACTTTTCAACTTTTTTTAAATTTAAAACTCACAGAACAAAATTGTTGACTTTTCAACATAGGTTTCAAAAATGCAGCCATGTGTTATAAAAAAAAAATCAAATTTTTAAGTAGTTGGATTTCGGATATTATGGCTAAAATTATAATATGATTGCTTAAATTTTCGAATTTGTGAACCAAGATTTTTTGAATTTTTTAAAGCTCTGAATTAAAATTCTTGAAAAATCAATTTCGGTTTTTTGAAGTCTGGCAATTTCAAATTTGTGAGCCACATAAATTTAATTTTTAACTGCCCAAAACTCACAATTTCAAAATTATATATATATATATATATATATATATATATATATATATATATATATATATATATATATATATATATATATAAATTAGGTTACACTACTGCAGAATAGTGTTTTTACGGTGGTTTTTAGGGACCTTTAACCGCGGTTTTTGAACCGCCATTATATCGACCGCCGTAAAAACAAAGGCTTTAACGACGGTTTCTTTAGAGGTTTAACGGAGGTTTTATAACCGCCGTAATATTTACACTTTCAATGGCGGTTTTGTACGATGTCAAAAATCATTTCTTAACGGAGGTTATTAAAACTACTGTAAAATTACAAATTAACGGCGGTTCGAAACTGCCGTCAAAACCTCTTTTGGTGGCGGTAATCTGTTGATTTTACGGCAGTTTCAAGAACCGTCGTTAATTTCACGGCGATTTAAAAACTGTCGTTAAATAGTGTACTTTTTACGGCGGTTATTAGAACCGACGTTAATATTTTCTTCGAACCGACACTAAAAGTGGTTATTTTACGGTTTCTAATGCCTGTTTTTATGCCTTTTTTTTTTTGGTTTTTTTCTGCCATAAATAGAACAATTAAATTGCAATTCATGCTTGGAACAAAATTCATACACAAATAAAACAATTTAATTTTCCACCAAACTTAAAAACAATCCAATTCAATTCATTCACAAATAAAACAATCCAAAATGCAACCAAACTTCAAACCAATCCAAAACAATTCACAATGAAACCTAAACCTCAAGAGTATACATCTACTACATAACCCCAATCATCCATCATAAATGTCAATGAAATATCTCGACCATTGATCTTGTATTTCATTGATACTATCAACACTAAATGGTTGATCATAAAACAACTGCAAATAATACTTAATATACGTATTTAGCAATAATGAAATTAAAAAAAAAAAGGTTATAGCATTCTTGCATAAAATAAAATATTATAATTATTACCTCTTGCCAATTTCCCGTAAACTTCATCTTGTTTATTAGGGGAAATTGCTTTTTTGTACATTATGTTGTTCACTTTCCAATTTAGGACCAAGATATTGTCCACTATCAAAACACACACACGAAGTTGGCAAAATTATCAAAAAATGTACAAAATTATCCCGATCGGGCTTTTTTGCTGATGTGGCGTGATTCAATAATTTCTTATCATTTTTCTTTAGTTTTAAACATTAATTGAACAAAAGAACCTGAAAAAGAAATCAATTTCGGTCCATTATATTGGTCACATTCCAAAACAGGTACGTGACATTGACCATTATCAAACCACATCTGCTAAGTTGGCCAATTCATCAAAAATGGTCCAGAAAAGGTTTGGTCGAGATTTTTACTGACGTGGCGTGGTGCTCTATTTTCATTTTTTCTATAATTATATACATTACATATTTGTTTTGTCCTCCCTTTTCTTTTCCCTTTTTCTTTTATTTTTCCTTTAACCTAATCAATAAAATTTGAATAAATAAAAAATGATAAAAAATCTAAGATAAATATAAAAATATAAAACAAATATTAAGAAATTATAAAATAATTATAGAAATTTATTCTAGGAAATAATTATTAATAAAAAAATTAGCTAATACAATTAGATATAACTATAAAACCATAAAATTTGTTATAAGAAATTATAAAACATGCATATAATTTTATATGAATAAAATTAGATTTATTTTTATAAATATCTATATTTTAAATAATTTTTTAAAAATCAATTTATATTTTTATATTTATTTCTAATCTAATTAAGTTTTTATTAATTAAAATCTTACTACTAATAAAAAAATTATAATTTTTTATATTTATTTTATAATTTTGTAAGATTTACTTTATATTTTTATTTATCACTGATTTTTTTAATTTTTTATTTAATAAAATATATTAATTTGATTAAAGTAAAAAATGGACAAATATGATTTTGTCGTCAATTTAATGTTTAAATTTAATAAAAAATGATAAAAAAATATAAACTAACGCCATGTCAGAAAAATGCCCCGATCAAGCTTTTTTGGATCATTTTCGATGAATTGGCCAACTTAGCAGATGTGGTTTGATGATGGTCAATGTCACGTACCTTTTATGGAATGTGGTCAATATAATGGGCCAAAATTGATTTCTTTCTCAGGATTTTTTGTTCAATTAATGTTTAAAAATGAAGAAAAATGATAAGAAATTATTGAATCACTCCACGTCAGCAAAAAAGCCCGATCGGGATAATTTTGTACCTTTTTTGATGATTTTGCCAACTTCGTGTATGTGTTTTGATAGTGGACAATATCTTGATCCTAAATTGGAAAGTGAGCAACATAATGGACCAAAAAAGCAATTTTCCCTGTTTATTACACTATGAGAGAAATATGAGGTTTCATTAAAAAAATAAACAATTCAATGATGTGTTTACGATTGTAAATGTAACAACCAATATATTCAAGGAAACGTAATACATTACCTTTGGAAAAAGCCAATTAACCCCTTGCTTAGATTTACTCAGCTGCGTACCACTCAACATCTTAAATGAGGTCACGACACTATTAAAAGAAATATAAAAATATTATGGCACATTATAACAATACCCGTTACATTATAACAATGTCCAGATTTGTTGTCCCAATTTGACAAAATTAAACAATATAATCCATGCTTAGAACCAAACTCCAAAAACAAATACAAAATGCAACCAAACTTACTAATCACGTTATAACAATATGTTGTCCCAAGTTTTAAAAAATACATTTTAGTCCTTGAATTATTAAAACAATTTATTTCATGCTTAGAACCAAAACATACGTTCACAATCTATATGATGTAAGTATTTTAAACTAGAGTTTACCTTTGTACTAGCAATTTAATGTTTGCGTCAGGCTTATGATGATTTGAACAAAACCACACGACAGTCCCTTCTTGAGGCAAAATTACTAAGAGTTGCCAATGTTGCCTTCATTTCGAAATGAATATTATTAAGAATAATTCATGCAACCTACAATAATACTACAACTTATAGTTTAAGTTGTACTTACTTATGATGGTATGCTCCCAGGTAAATCTGCTTTTTATATTCCTGCATATGTTTGAGAATGGACGAGACCAAAGTGTTTGCATGTTTCTTGCTACCCATATTTTGTATGGATAGAGGCTCAAAGAATCCATACACAGCATCCAATCCGTTCTCAACAACAAGTGATTTCAAAAACCTAACATATCCATGAGAACAAGTAATCGATCAAAGTTATAAATCAATTAATAAACCTTCAAATTAATTAAATAAGATTTAAAATATACTTACAAGATCCAAAGTTGCACAATTGAGATTTGAAGACACGTTTTACCTTGCACGACGTCTAAAACTTCTTGGTAATGAATAGTCACTGGGATGTCATTCTCAAATCCAAAAATGCTTGCATCACACGGAACCCGAAATGGATGCTTATAAAGACGAGCAGAAATAGTAATCAATTCAGGAATGGGGTTATTAACAGTCTGACCTTGTTTTGTTGGTCGCTCATTATCCTAAAATATTAAACATAACTTAATAGTTATTAACACTCTATTTTAGTGTAATTAGCAAACAAACAATTAATTACCTGTGTTGACATAGGCTTCACAAGATATTTTGGCCATGCAATAAAACCACCTAGTGTTTGCCTCACCTTAAATACCTCTTCATTGGGCATCGGGACAGGAGCATCACAATCTCGAATGTCCTCAACCACCACTCTAACCAAATCTGTCGACAAAGGCACCCCATGTAACGGCGAACCTCCCTCATGAACTGTCCCAAGGGCCACAAGACGGGGAGGAGAACGATCACCGATATATAACTCACATCGATCATTAACTCTAGTGGGAGGCGAATGAGCTTGAATGTCAACATGGGGAGGCGAACGAGCTGGAATGTCAGCAGGGGGAGGCGAAAGAGCTATAATGTTAGAAGGGCCAACACAACTCCCCATCCCACTACGATGGAGATTTGGATCCACATCAACTGGAGGGGTCGTGACTTGAACTTGTTGGGCGAATTACTGCAGCAACTGTTGTGTAACATCTTTCCTTATCTGTTCGGCCATCTCGGATCTAACTTCGTTCTTGACCTGCTCGGCTATCTCAAATCTAACCTTCTCGGTTATCATGGATGTCAAGCGACCCAAAAATTCTGGAGTTACGGATGACGAGGACCCGCATGATTGAGAACCAAAGTATTCTCAGATACCCACACCACCTCCAACGCCACGAACACGTCCATGTTGATCTGGTCGATCAATTACAGCACTTAGAATATCCATGCGTCCCTCCACAACAAAAGAGCCATTTCTATGCTCCTCCTCCAACTCATCCTACAACAAAGTAGTAATTGTTTAATGATATTTTAGATCTTTCTGTTATGTTACGATTTTAAAAACTAATTAAAATATAATATTTTAGGTGAGTGGAATGATTTATTAGTAATTGTTAAAATATTTATATATTTTTTGTTTCCTAGTTAAGGAATTAAAAACCTATATGAGATGGACATAAATTAAAAAATCTAAATTAAAAATGTTGATATATTGAATACAAACTTACAATATTCTTAGCAAATTCCTTTGCGGCATCGGATGTCATTTCACTGGACTTTTTGTGTGAGCTAGCTTAAACCTCTCATGACGTGAAGGAGGAGATGGAGGATCAACAACCGAATCAAAACTATCACCATATTGCAATGCGTCCTCACTTTGCTTCTTTGCTTTATTCTCCATGATCTGCTCGTCCAATAAGGCATAACCCCCACGAGATAGAATATGCGGAGCATCGTTCTTTTTTGCAATTTCTTGCGCTTTGTCTTTTCTCCTGGAATCAATAAAAGGAAAATTAGTGATTTCATACAAAAAATAACAATGAATAATGAATTTAATATTTACCTTCCAAGAAGGGTCCAATCGAGTCTTTTTAAATTCTGCCCACTCACTTAATTTGATAACATACTTTTCGCAAGGACTTGTGTTATTCAGACTACCAAATACATATTCTGTTGTCAAAGCTGATTTAAAATCTCACCATTTTTTTCCCCACTGATTTAAAAACCTCTTTTTTGAAACGGGAACAATTTGTAACCTCGAAGTTTGCCTGTAAAAACAACAACAAAAAAATAAGTATAATAACTATGATAATTATAATTGAATAATAATAATAATAATAATAATAATAATAAGGTGAAAATGAAAAGATATGAAATACAATAACATCTATACAGATTAATGCCTTGGTAGAATCTGGTACAAGTTTCCACTTCTCAAACAAAATCGAAATATTTTCTCGAGCAAGTTTTCCCTAGATAAGTTCTCAATTTCACTTGATGAGTCCTTTTAGTTTTTCCTGTAATGCTGTCGAAATCAAGTGGTTATTTTTTTCCACCAACACGATCCTTGGCAATCGCTTTACACCTTGTGGAAGATCTAGTCTTCTTCGACGTAGTGGGTGGAGGAGTAGTCGAGCAACACCTCACAAGAGGAGCCATTTTGCCTGTGTAAATAGAAAAGCCCAAAAAATAAATAAAGGTTAAACTACAAGGACATAAAATAGAACTTAAAAAATTACATTTCCATCCAATTATTAATTAACACATTAAATTCACGTGTTGGTTTATTTTTGATATAAAAGTTTTCATAATATATTATTGTGCTTCGAAATTAGAAAATTTAAATAATACTTAACTTAGAATTATATTATAATGTTCTCCCATATGCCCTCGTCATGATCATTGCGATTGGCATGCACATCGTCTAATATAATTTCTTCAATATTCGGCATTCGTGTTGTGAAAGAGAGAGTCTCGGAATTATCAAGTGTTGGGTCTTCAATTACATGAGTATCATCCATGCTTCTATCATGCTTGAGGACCACCGACAATCTTTTATCGCACGGATCATTGATATAAAACACTTGTTTAGCTTGACATGCCATGGTGAAAGGCTCGTCCGTATAAGCTGCCTTATGAAGATCTACCAACGTAAATCCCAGTTCATCGATTTGCACACCTGTGTTAATATCAATCCACTTGCACTTACAAACAGGTACTTGAAACTCAACATAGTCAACCTCCCAAATTTCTTCAATGAGTCCGAAGTAATTTATAGACGCTTTAACAGGATTTTTATCCTTTACACTAGAAAAGTGCATTGCCTCGGCTTCAAGAGTAACCCCACTATTTTGATAGCAACTCTTGTCGTCTTGCGACTTTGTGTAGAAGCAGAAATTATTGATATCATATCCACACCACGTAATGACATCTTTCTTAGGCACATGTGCTAGCCGGATTAACGTTCGCGAGGCAGTTTCTGAAGCAACAAATTTTTTTTTTTTAAAACCAACTTAGGAAAGTTTTATTATGCTCAATTAGAACCTCTTTTTCCTTCATTCGGGGATAATTTGTCTTTAGAAGTTTTTTATGATCAGCCAGGTAAGGGAGAAACTCCTCAATATGTACAAATACGCTTGAAGCACTTCCTCAAAACTCTTGGAATAAATTCCAGCACCCCGTGTACCCTTACCTCCATATCTCCCATCGTGACGAGATTTAGGAAGCTCCACACCTTCCATTTGTCCCATGTAGTATGTACAAAACTCGATAGCTTCCTCAGCGATGTATCTTTCGACAATAGAAGCCTCGGGACGAGATGGATTTTTTTGAACCCTTTTAAAACCTTCATATAACGCTCGATAGGGTACATCCATCTCAGATAGACTGGACGACACTCTCTAATTTCGTTCACTAAATGAACAATTAAGTTAACCAATATGTCAAAAAATGAAGGAGGGATATGCATCTCTAACTGGCATAATATAACAACAACTTCCTTTTCCCACTCATCTAGCTTCAAAGGGTCAACAACTTTTGTACAGGTATCATTGAAGAAATACGACAAGCGAATTATGGCAAGGAATGTCCACACCGCATAATTCTTATTTATACCATCACACAGAAGATGTTCCTTGATCATATGGGCTTCATGTCGTGTCACATTCAAACAGTTAATACAAGGACATAAAAACTTATCACTAGGTTCTAATTGATTCACTTTAGCAAATTTTATAAAAAATTCAACTACATCTTCATATTCCTTGCTTATGCGAATTGCATTCATCCAACTCCGATCCATTTCTTGTACCAGATCGAAGAGCTAAATACAAAGGAGGATAAGATTTTTTTTAATATGTACTTTATACTAATTATAACAAAAAAACAAAAATCTATAAAAATCATGTTATGTGTATTTGTTTGTAATGGTATAAAATGTATGTATATTCCCTTTACTTCTCTTTATTCCAAAAAAGACATGAACATTTTAGCTTTAGAAATTATAATTTTTTATAAGTATGTTGGGTTATGGTTTTGTTTACTTGGACTTAAGAGTGCTAAAGAATCCGAATTCTGTACAATGAAACAAGAAAAAAGAAGCAAACAAAACCCTATAAGAATTCAACTTGTTCAATAAGGTGGTTTATTGTATCCAGGCCCAGGCCACGACCCATGAACATACACTCCTCTTGAAGACCGACCGATGAGTTGCATATACACTTGATACGCCACATTGTAAAAAGTACACACGAGTCCATAGTTCAAGCATATATAATGCAAACTCATATACTTTATTATATTTCATATTTAGTATCGTTTCAATATTCGAGTACTTGTTCCAAACATTGTTAGAAAATTGAAACGTTAGATTTTCTATACTTTTCAAGATATCAATCATTATTATCTTCCAGTAGGAGTTGATCGAAGAAATAGTTAATAAAAAAGATTATTTCTCGTGAAAATAATTTTTATTATTTAATTATTATTTATTATTACACTTATTTTATGTTATTGTATAGAATATTTATTTAGTGTGGGACATAAATTAATAACTTACTAGACATAAAAACTAGACAGATCAAAACAACTTTCCTAAAAGTCAACATGTCAAACCGTGAAGCAACATAAATTAGTTACAAACTAAAGATCACAAAATGTCGAAATACCACAAAATTTTATTAACCAGACACATTCATGACAAATATCCAAATATGCACCTTACCACTGCATCAAAAGTGGAGTTAAAGTCGTCTAATGCAAAATAAATATCTGGATAGGCAGGTGTTGTTTCTACTTCCCGAAAACATGTAAGAGAATAATGATCATGAACAAGGGAAATATACTAATATGAGTTAAGTAGTTGACTTTGCATCAGAAAAGCTTACCTTTCTTGAGTCCAAATGAAAATTAACATGACTCGGAGACGCATATACAGTCTTCACGACCTGTCAAACATGATAAGTTTATGTTTCCCAGAGCCCATGAGACAAGATAAAATTGAAATACAGAACATTAATATAGCAGTAATGGTACTAAAAATAATTTATGTAGAGGTTTAAAAAAAATTATTCCTAAATTTTGTAAGGAAAAATTATATACGTAACCTCGCATTTTTGTATTGCATGTAAACAAATGTTATCAGATTATTATTGTGAGTATGTAAGAAAAAATAAAAGAAAAATGGCAATTGAAATTGATCCCCTTAAAAATCTATCATGTTATTTCCAAATTCAGTGATAAGTATGATAGAATCCCTCCGAAAAATAATTACAAATGAAGGAAATTCAAAGAACAATAAAATAAAAGAAGTATAAACGCTAATACATTATACACGAAGAGCATAGAAAAATATAATTCAGATTGAGTGATTTTGCATGTCTTGGAAATAACGTTTGTGTCGACTCTGAAACAGGGCTTGGGGGGATATAGATGCAACTGTTCAGAAGGGTACAATGGGAATCCATATCTTAGTCCTGGCTGTACAGGTAATGCCATTAATTTTTGATAATCAAATTTTGATTAAAAAAGATGTAGTTTTTAGTGTTTTTATGATAACTTTTGTTTTTATTTTTGTATTAATTATTACTTTATAATTTTAAAAAAATAATAAATAAATAAATAAAATTAAAAATATTTTTTTTTCAATTTCTTTTTTCTTTTTTTATATTTTTTTCGTGTAATTATAATGTGTATCTCCTCGTACATTGTTGTGCTTTATCTTAAGTATGCATAAATATAAAACCACCTATGAAATACCATGAACAAAGAACAAAACCGTATTCTTTTTCTACCATATTTAAAAAGAAAAAGCTGTAAAATTAGGAATTGAAGTTCCAGATCTCACCTTCCAAAACTGAATGGTTTTGTCATTAGTAGATAGAAGAAAGAGGGCACCATTAGCAGCCTGGCACCACTGAATCTTGTTGATTTTCTCCTCAACCTCCAAGCTCTTTAGATAATCGAACTGATGAAAAAATATTTACAAGCACACATTATAACAACTGAAGTGCGCCAATCATCCCCGTTAGCATTTTGCGTGTTACGGGACTTGTAGGAGGGACAAGAACCAACCAAGTGTCCAACCGTTTTGCAGAAGGAACAAAAATTCGGTAGGTTCTCATACCCAATAGAGATATACCCGCAGTATCCCTCTCGCTCGATCATCACCGTCTCGTGGAGGGTATTCTCGAGATTAAGCTCAACCAAAACACGGACAAAATGGCCCACCGAGCCATTGGTAGATCGCTCATCAATATGTAGAGGGGTTCCAATGACTCTAGCGATATTAAAGATGAAAGAGTGATCCCAATATTCAATAGGTAATTCATAGATGCGAATCCATACCTGAGACGAGGCCGAGGGGACCTTGTAGGGGTTGAAGTCCGGGGTCCAGGGGAAGAGTCGGATAGTGCTTGAGCCGAACTTCCAAGTGGATCCGGAAAACGCATGTTCTCTATCATTGGCCGAGGAGAATGTGATGCTGAAAAAACCCTTACCGAGTGGGACAAGACTCCACGACGCAGAGGTTTCCCAAGTAGTGGTCAAGGCGGTTTTTCAATCTTCAAGCGATAGGGGTTTTGAACCTTTAGGTTCAAGGAGACGGTCTATGAGGGAGTCACGAAACTTTGAAATGTGGCTTTGATATCGGGATTCGTCTATAGTGACTTAAAAATAGTCCCCTTCTTTTATCGGAGGAGCACCCAAGTTGAGGTCCGTTAATGGAGGAGGGGCGGGATAAAAAGCTGTTTGGGCTTGGGTAAAAGTTGATGGATGGGCTGCCTTGCCCTCCTGGGTTAGGGGCTGGGTAAGGTAGAAAGCCGCCTGGGCTTGGAGCTGGGCTGTTGGGGAATCCGCCTGGGCTTGGGCTTGGTGGGCTGTAGGAAAAGCCTCTTGGATTGGGCCTCCGCTGTAGTGAAACGTTGTTGGGATTTGGTGAGGCCCAAGAAGAGGGTTGGGCTGGGCATCACGTGGGTTGATGGGGACTGTATGTGTGCTAGCCATAAAAAGGTGAGGCGTCAGTTGAAAAGGACGGGTTGACCTCGTAATCCTTAGATTGACCACATGCGAAGTCGCTGTCAAAGGATCAAGTGAAAAAGACAAGTGGTTGACTGTAGGAAAAACCATCAGCGTGACGCCAAAAGCTCCTTGCTGCACAGGTGACGGTTGGGGAAAGGGACACAGAGAAGGAGAGATAGCAGGTGTCCTTGCCGTGAGCGGCGGCGCCGTCGCAGAAACAATGGCGGTCTGAGAACACTACAACAAATGACACCTACTGGAAGGACACAATTGGAAGGACAAATTTGTCCTTCCTATAGGTTAAACATATAGGAACGACATACAAAAGTCGTTCCTGTAGGTCCAATTATCTATTGGAACGACATTTGTCGTTCTTATAAATAACAATGTCGTTCCTGTAAATATAATTTTCGTTCCACAGAGCATCAATTTAATGGTGCATTTGTTGGAGTGACATGTCCTTCCTATTAATAAAATGTCCTTCCAAAATACCACTTACCTCATTTAATACCCTCCACCTAATATTCACTTCCCCCCCACTTTTTCAATATTATTTTGGTTTATTCTACTGCACCTTATCCTTCACTTCGGTTTTGTATCTGTCATTCCAGCCGCCCAAAAAATCTCTCATCCTTACTAATTTCTCCTCTTCAAATTAATATTTGAGCATATATAATTTCCGGTTGCTATAGCTGGAAGGACTTGTCTTTCCAGCCGGTTTGAATGTCCTTCCAGAATTTCCTGTTGCTGTAATCCCTCTTGAAGAAGACAAAGGTACAATTTCAAGTCTTCTCCATACCTCTTATGTTTATATTTGTGTTATATTTCAAGAAGTTTTCGGAAATGACAGATGAATTGCTTGTCCTTGCCTCATGTGTTTGTTTTTGTATTATATTTCATGAAATTTTGAACAATGTTAGATAAATTGAGGGGTGAATCCTTTTTCTTGTAATTGGAAGGACATGTCCTTCCAGAATATCGGGTTGTCGTTCCAATAGATTTGTAATGTCGTTTATAGGTTTATTTATTAGTTATTTTAAGATTACATTATGACAAGTCAGGAGCAGACTCTTGCGGCTTCAGTAATTGGAAGGACATGTCCTTCCAGAATCTTGGTTATATCGTTCCAATAGGTTGTTTGTTTTTGTGTTTGTTTTCTAAATAAAAGAATAGAAACTTGCTAATGCACATCATATGCACACTCAAATGGAAAGGAAGATTGTAATTTTATGTATTATATTTTTCTAATATTTTTGTGTTTTTTTGTGCTTTGTGGTTTTTTATTTTAATCAATCCACAATTATATGTTTATAAATAAATGTAAAATAGATGAATTTTGTAAATAATTTATAATAAAGGAGCTAAGAATTTACCTAACTATTTTGGTCATTTTTCTTTTTCCAGCTTTCAAATATGGTGATGGATAAGAGATGACGCGAATTACAAATAAAATGTCACCAGAGTTTAGGCGTGGAGTGAGTGAATTTATCAACATGTGTGGGCCTCTTGTGAATAGGATGGGCTTGATTAAGTGCCCGTGCAACAAGTGTTTAAATTTGGAGTCTTAGAAGTTGGAAGTTGTTCGGATGCATATTCAGAGGTATGGGTTTGATGCAGCATATGATATTTGGATTCACCACGGAGAGCATTTACTAGAACACGAACCTGGTCCGTCAGCCGTTGACTTTGAAATGATGGATGAAATGAGAAATATGATGGAAGACGTGGACCCAGATGATGAGTATGGGTTGGAGAGCCCTGACGAGCAGTATCATAACTTGTACGAGGCAATGGACACTAAGTTGTATGAAGGGATTTCATCATTCTCTTCATTACATTTTCTTGTGAAGTTGATGAATATCAAGGTGAATGAGAAGTGGACAAATAGATCATTTAATGAGTTGCTTAAGTTATTGAAACTCGCATTCCCATCGATGAAACTTGTCAACTCACATTATGAGGCTAAGAAGTTGCTCGAAAGTTTGGGTCTCGGCTATAAGAACATACATGTATGTAAGTATGAGTGTGCATTATTTTATAAAGATCATGCCAATAAAGAAACATGTCCAGTCTGTGGAGAATCACGTTGGCGGGAGAATAGTGGAAAAGGTTCTAAAAGCAAAATTCCACATAAGGTTATGCGATATTTCCCTATGATCCCAAGATTGAAGAGGTTATTTGCAATGGAAGAGACGGCAAAACTTATGCGTTGGCATAGTACTGGGTATCATT
>BMAC01000779.1:305634-330390 GCA_014905375.1 Phtheirospermum japonicum
TCATTTCCCATAACTAAATTTGTTTGAAGTAGCTAGAATAGTGGTACTATATTTATATACCTTGGAGAATTTTAAGGAGTCGAAGAAACTGTGTGAATCATGATGTGTTTCATTGTGGGAACAGTTTTATGCTTTGCTGAAATCAAGAAATCTTATTCTCTGAGGGGTATTGGTCAGTCGTTTTATTTTGTGTGAATCATGATGTGTTTCATTGTGGGAACAGTTTTATGCTTTGCTGAAATCAAGAAATCTTATTCTCTGAGGGGTATTGGTCAGTCATTTTATTTTGTGTGAATCATGATGTGTTTCATTGTGGGAACAGTTTTATGTTTTGTGCCTTTCTTGCAGAAATTCTTAAAATGTTGCTGTTCTTGGGGGGTATTGGTCAGTCGTGATTAGGGCAAAGTTAGAGGTGCAAGTTTTATACTAGTTTTGCTCATGACTGAACTTCATGCATATGTAAATCCCATATCTCAAACACATTTATATGGTGGGGGGTATAACTATGAAAAGTAGTTGATATTTTAGTGTTATTTTTTTTTGCTAAGCGTAGTACAAATGCTGACCCCATGGACTTATTTTATATTTCTTGCATTTAATTAGTAGAAATTGTTGTATGTAGTAAAAATCAGACTCCACAGTACTGTAAGAAGGTTCAGGTAATCAGCAGATCATAAGAGCACAAGCCTGCCTGAAATGATCAATATTTGAAGTTTGTAATTATTTATGTAAATATAATCATTTACTAGACTAGATTATATGTTGCATATACATTTATGACATCAACACAGTACATATATCATACATTCTCATTCCAAGTCTTGATTAATGTATTTTTATGAATAATTTCTTATTTTAAAGGTTGAACAAATGTCGAAGATCATTAATCTTCTTAAGGCAAAAGTTGGGATAGAAGTTGAGATAGAGGATATGCTTGATGATGATGAGACTCATGGTGCGGACGAGCATGGTGGATCTTCTCATGGTGCGGACGAGCATGGTGGATCTTCTCGTGGTGCGGACGAGCATGGTGGATCTTCACATTAGTTTGGTATTGAAGTGTACAATTGTTTTGAATCGTTTTGACTACTCTAGCTAATGGTGTTGAAGTGTATAATCGTTTCGAATACTCTATCTAATGTTGGAGCTAATAGGATTGGTTGATGTAATTTGACGTGTACAAGTTGCTTGTTGGAATGTATATGCTTAATGTCAATTTATTTTGAGTTATTTATGAATTGGAACAAAATTTTGGTTGAATAGGTGCACAATCAATAGGAATGGCTGCTCTAATTTGTGTAACACTATTGGAGCGATTTGTTGTTCCTATTGGTTATTTAAGCTACAAGAACCACATAAAGTCGTACCAATAGATATACAGGCAAAAGTCTATAGGAGCAACAATATGTTGTTCCAATAGATATACAGGCAAAAGTCTATAGGAGCGACAATTTTGGAACGACTTGTCGTTCCTATTTTTATTAAATCTACAGGAGCGACATAAAGTTGTTCCTATACATATACAGGTAGAGTTCTATAGGAGCGACAATTTTGGAATGACTTATCGTTCCTATTCGTATATAAGATACAGGGGCGACAAAAGTCGTTCCTATAGATATACAGGCAAATGCCTATAGGAGTGACAATTTTGGAACGACTTGTCGCTCCTATAGATCAAAAGCAAAGACAACAACACTTGTAGGAATGACTTTTGTCCTTCCAGTAGGTGTCGTTTGTTGTATTGGAATCACAGACTGTGAAACCAGTCGCCGATCTGGTGGAAGAAGACGTCACTTTTGAGGGAGGCACAAGGAGCGGAGTCAGCGAGACTTGGGGAACGCCGGCCAAAAGCTTTTGGGAGACGCCGAGAATAATGGAGGAAAAGCCTTGCGCATCAAGTAACCCAAGCTCCGGTAAGGAACCAAAAGAAATAGCGGCTGGGACGGAGCCAACATGACCGTGAGCTGACAAGGCGGCGCCATTGTTGACAGAATTCGATGTCAATAGTGAAATGGCTTGGTGCTGCGAGAACGGCGGCGAGAGCATCTGCTGGGAAAGTGGGGGGAAAACCATATCTGGAGACGGAACACCCAAACCCAGGAGCGGACGATGAAAGGCCGTCGGAACCGAATCGAAAGACACAGGGGCAGTAAAGAGGGTGGAAGGAGGGCTTGCAGGAGATGAGGTTGTCGTCGGAAAACCAAAAGTCGTACGGGTCTGTTTCAAATCGCCGGGTTGCATAAGATGTTGAAACTAAAATCCCGAGTTCAACACATAGGAAGCCAACGGGCTGTAGGAGGTGAGAGATGTCGGCGCACCGGGAGGATTCAGAGCACCCGCAACAGAAGTCGGCGGAGATGCCGCCGATCTGAGAGAAAAGGGCGCCGCGGTTGAGTTATGGACAAGAGAAGGAGACATCGGAGCAGCGCCGTTATGGTATATATCAGACAACGACGAAAAGACCACCGGGGGCTGAGAGGTCAGCGACGGAAAAGCTTGCTGTGGGAGCAGTTGAGATGTCGGCATCGTGGGAATCGAAGAATCGTGTGGGATCGTGAAGCGATCTCCTTCTGCCGAAACCAGGACTGGCCATACGGGAAAAGACGTAGATTGCAGAGACGCACAGTGCGAGTCCGTCGTGGTGGCTGGAGCAGGCTGTTGGGAGTGAGGTTGAAGAGACGGAGGAGCCGTGGTTGGAAGAGGAACTTGACCGCTTGAAAATATGACTGGCGGTTGAACTTGTTCAAGAGGCGGCGTGAACCTGGCAGGAATGACATGATGGTTTGTTAGAGATAATTAAGGATCGTATATATTTTTCTGATTTGATTTTATTCATTGTAAATATTAGATTGATTCACTTCCTAAATTATAGGAACTCTTGTTGTAGCATGTATCCTTTATATTAGTGAATATTGTTTACGATCCTCAATAGAGGAAAATAAAATCATCTCACATGCTATCAGCCTAATTTGCTGAAAACCCTAATTCTCCTTTCCTTGCCTTTCATATCACCCCGCATCGCTGATCCTCACCATGGCTGGTGATTCTCCGTCCTCGGCAACTTCAGTCTTCGACGCCACCCTTTCTCTCCAGGCCATGACACACATGGCGCTTGTGAAACTTTCTTCGACCAATTACTTGGTCTTGCATGCGCAAGTATATCCCTTACTTGCGACTCAAAAGTTTCTGCCATATGTTGATGGCTCTTCTCCCCCTCCGTCGCCCACAATTATTGATTCTGGTGTTTCGAAATCGAATCCCACGTACGAGGTCTGGGTGTCTTGGGATCAGATCGTACGTGTATTTCTCATGTCTACTCTCACAGCCGAAACCATGTCGGTTGCAGTTGGCTGCCTCACTTCCGCCGACATTTGGACTACGTTGGCCACCGCCTTCAACCGTTCGTCGAAAGCTCAAGAGCTTCGTATCAAAGATGAGTTGCAGTTGATAAAAAAGGGGACTCACTCCGTTTCTGAGTTTGGAGCGCACTTCAAAACCCTGGTCGATCAGTTGGCGTCCATGGGCTGTGTCTTTGCCAAAACTGACAAGTCCCACTGGTTTCTCCGTGGGCTTGGTCCTGATTTCCTTTCATTTGCTACATCTCAGATTAACCTGGTTCCCCTTCCCTCTTTCCAAATTTGCTATCGAAAGCTGAGGCGCATGATTTATTTGCGCGATCTTTGGACAGGGTTTCTGGATCGTCTTCTATCCAGGCCTTCGCTGCTTCTCAGTGCTCCTCGTGTCAGCCTGGCAGTCTCTCATACAGTGGCTCGCATGGTCAGAATTCTTCCCAGCCTAGTTCGTTGCGTGGGCCTCCCAATTCTGGGAGTCGTGGTTATCAGAAATCAAGGGGGCGTGGTCGTGGCCGGTTCCCCCCTCGCTGCCAAATTTGTCACACAGATGGACATTATGCGACGTATTGCCCGGTACGATATCAGTAGCCTCCTCCTTAAGCCAATCTTGCAGAATCTTTTCGTCAAGGATGCTCTCTCAATTCATCCCCATCAGATTGGTATGTCGACACCGGGGCTTCCGCGCATATGATGAATTCTGCAGTTGGATTGGACTCCATCTCCTCTTACTCTGGCACTGACAAGGTTGTCGTTGGAAATGGTAATTCTCTGTCTATAACTCATACGGGCACTCAGGCTCTTTCTTCTGATTTGTCACTGTTGGATATCTTGATTGTGCCGCACATTACGAAAAATTTACTATCTGTTAGTAAATTGACTGCTGATTTTCCCCTTAACGTTGTGTTCACTGATAAGCTCTTTGAAATTCAGAATCGGGTGACAGGGTTACCTTTGGCTCGGGGTAGACGGGAAAATGGCTTATATATTCTGGAAAGAGGACATGCGGGACTCGTTGCTGTATTCCGATCTCGCAAAATGAGAGGTTCTTTTGATTTATGGCATCGTCGTTTAGGACATGTCCATTATGATGTTATTTCTCTTTTGAATAAATTGGGATTGTTATCGGTTACGCCTGTTTTACCGAATGCTACAGTTTGTTCTTCTTTTCAGTTAGCTAAGAGCAAATGTTTGCCTTTTGTTTCTACTACAAAACGTGCTACTTGTGTTTTGGATCTTATAAATTGTGACTTGTGGGGTCCCTCTCCTGTTAAATCTTGTGATGGCTTTCGTTATTATGTCATTTTTGTCGATGATTACTCCAGATTTTCTTGGATTTATCCTCTCAGGTTAAAATCGGATTTTTTGATGTCTTTATTCAATTTAAGACTTTAGTAGAAAATCAGTTTGGGCACACTATTAAACGATTTCAGTCTAATGGGGGTACAGAATTCACCAGTTCTAAAATGCAAAATTTATTTCAGAAATGTGGGATACTTCATTGTATGTCTTGTCCGTATACCCCTGCTCAAAATGGTCGAGCTGAATGGAAACATCAACATATTACTGAAACGGAACTCTCGATGCTATTTTATGCCTCTGTTCCTCTGGAATTTCGGGTTGAGCTTTTACTACCGCTGTGTACATTATCAATCATCTTCCCTCAGTTTTACTACAGTAGAAATTCCTATATGGGCTTTTATTCTCCACACAACCTGTTTATGAGAACTTTCATGTTTTTGGATGCCGAGTGTATCCTTGTCTTCGTGACTCTGTAGCATATAAGCTCTCTCCTCGTTCGGTCCCTTGTGTATTTTTGGGTTACAGCACCAAGCACAAAGGTTTTCGCTGTCTCGACCCCGTCACTTTTCGGCTTTACATAAGTCGTCATGCGCAGTTTGATGAAGCCTGTCTTCCGTACACTGCTTCACCTGCTTCTTCTTCGAATCAGATGCTTGATTTTGACTCTTTCGTAGATCCTCATCCGATAGACGTCGTTTCACGACCGTCTGTTCCTGGTTTGCCTCCAGCAGATACTTCTCCATGTCTTATTTGTCCAGATACAGTTCCGCTGTCTACACCTCCTGCTCCTTTGGCTCCTCAGCCAGTGACCGAGGCCCCTTTGCCACCTCCCTCTACTCCTGCATCGTCTTCCAGTGCTCCCTCGCCAGCACCTCCTCCACCTGTAACTCGACCTACTCACTCCATGCGTACGCGGTCTCAGGATAGAATTTTTAAACCTAAGTACCCGCCATCCACTGCTCATCTTGCTCACAGTGCTTTTCTTACCACTTTGCACTCCACTAAGGAGACCAAGGGTTTCAAATCTGCTGCTAAATCACCTCAGTAGGTTCGTGCGATGGATGATGAGCTTCATGCACTTCGTGCCAATTGCACTTGGGACTTGGTGCCTCAGACTTCTGGTGAGAATATTGTTGGTTCTAAATGGGTCTTCCGTACCCAGTTCTTGGCTGATGGATCCGTTGACAGATATAAGGCTCGTCTGGTAGCCCAAGGGTTTTCTCAGCTTCCTGGGTTTGACTATGATCACACCTTCAGTCCTGTTGTCAAGGCTTCTACTGTCCGCATTGTTCTTGCCTTAGCAGTAATGAATGGTTGGTCTCTTCATCAGCTTGACGTCAACAATGCATTCCTGCATGGAGTTCTCTCCAAACCGGTCTATATGTTTCAACCTCCGGGCTATTCTGATCCTCTCTGTCCGGATTATGTGTGCCGCCTTAACAAAGTAATCTATGGTCTCAAGCAGGCTCCTCGGGCTTTGTTTCAACGCTTTTGTGATTTCTTGATCGGATTGGGTTTCGTTGAGAGTAGATATGATACTTATCTCTTTATCTATTGTCGTGGATATCTTCTTCTGTACCTCTTGGTACATGTGGATGATATCATCATCACTGGCAGTGACACTACTTTTGTTACTCGGCTTGTTGCTCGTATTCGTAAGGAGTTCGCCATCAAAGACCTCGGTCGTCTCAACTATTTTCTTGGTCTTGAGGTGTCTTACACCTCCTCTGGTTTATTTTTGGGCCAGTCCAAATATGCTCGTGATGTTCTTCTCCGCGCTGATTTACTTGAATCCAAACTCGTCTCCACCCCTCTTGCTGTGGATGAATCGTTTCGAGTTGATGGCACACCTTTTTCAGATCCAACGCTGTATCGCTCTCTTGTTGGTGCTCTTAAGTACTTGACTATCACTCGTCCCGATCTGTCTTTTGCTGTTAACACGGTCAGTCAATTTCAGGCATCCCCTACTACGGCTCATTTCCAAGCTGTCAAGCGCATTCTGCGCTATGTTAAGTGTACTCTTGAGTATGGTCTTGCTTTCTCTCACGGTATATCTACTCTTGTCGCTTATTCTGATGCTGACTGGGCTCGCTGTTTAGATACTCGACAATCGACTTATGGGTATTCCGTATTTCTTGGTCCAAATCTTATCTCTTGGAGTGCAAAGAAGCAACCCACCGTTTCTCGCTCCAGCTGTAAATCGGAATACCGTGCTATGGCTAATGCTGCCTCTGAGGTTATGTGGGTTACCCTTCTACTTCGTGAATTGGATGCTTTGCCTTCTACTCCACCGACTTTGCTTTGTGACAACAAGAGCGCTTTGTTTCTTAGTCAAAATCCCGTGGCTCATAAACACGCTAAGCACATCGGCATTGATTATCATTTTGTCTGTGAGCTTGTGACTACTAAGCGTTTACTCACTCAGTTTGTTCCGTCTCATCTTCAGATTGCAGATATCTTCACAAAGTGTCTTCCGCGGTCTCTTTTTGAGTTGTTTCGTTCGAGGCTTTGCGTTTGCCCGCACCCGCTTCGCTTGACGGGGGTGGTTAGAGATAATTAAGGATCGTATATATTTTTCTGATTTGATTTTATTCATTGTAAATATTAGATTGATTCACTTCCTAAATTATAAGAACTCTTGTTGTAACTTGTATCCTTTATATTAGTGAATATTGTTTACGATCCTCAATAGAGGAAAACAAAATCATCTCACATGGTTGAACGCCGGCAAGATGGAAGCGAACCCGACGAGGTTTCGATTTGGTCGAAAAAAATTAGGAGAAAGGGCAGAGAATTTTCTTCATTTTTTTCATTAGTTAAAAGTTGTTTTTTGCTGTTCAAGAGATTACAACATGAAGAATGATGGGCATGCAAAGTCAAGAAGATGAATCTTCAAAGTATCCAGCATGATGAAAACAGTAATGCTAGGATTCTTAGAGAGAGAATTTTCTCTTTTAAATTGTGAAAAGATATAATGAAGATGTTCTCTTTTAAACTATTTATTTTTTAATCCACGTGAAATCTACCGCAAGATTATTATTTTAGAAAGGAGAGAGTATTTTTTATTTCACAAGTTATCTGCATTATGTGCACATTTATTAAAAGTATCCTTGAGAAACATGAAACTAGTACAGCTCAAACCCATTTTTAAGGATGTTAATGTCAAATTTGACTGACCCTGAAATTTAATTTATTATCGTATACAATTGACATATATCATCACATATAACTAGTACATATCATTACATATAACTTATACATATCATCACAAATAATTGAAATTCTAAATCTAAAATTTAAAATACAAAAATTAAAAAAATTAATCTAAAAAAAAAATTAAACCCTAAAAATAGAAAATTAATCCCTAAAATAAAAACTAAACACTGAAATTAAATATTAAACTCTAAATTCTAAATTTCTATCATATATCATCACATATAACAAACACATATCATCACATATAACTGATAGAATGATAGATTTTTGGCGGACCTTAAAATGGAAAATTAAATAAAAAAAATAAAAAATTAAACCTTAAAATAAAAAATTAAACCCTAAAATGTAAAACTAAACCCTAAATGGAATAGTAAACCCTAAACACTAAATTTTTGTCACATATCATCACGTATAACTATCATATATCATCATGTATAACTGTCATATATCATCACATATAACTATCTTATATCATCACGTAATACATGGTGCACCTAATAAATTGCCCTGTTTATATCTTCACATAGTAGATAATAATAGAAGTAATATTAATGTAATTTGAATTTTTATATTTTAACTTTCTACCCCTTGCATTGCATGGGTGAAAAAAAAATAAAGAAAAAAGACATATACAAAATATTGCAAGTATTATAAGTAACGAAAGAAGATCAAGTATCTGGAGTTCTAATAATAAAGTATTTTCTACTCTAACAAAAGAAATATATATATATATAAATATATGGGGACTTCTACAGTGCCGTGAAGGTACCATTACCCACTTAATCAGAACTCTTAGATACAAAGTTGGTTATGGATAATGATAAGATCAATGGATGTAAATGTAGGGGGGTTGGGAGGTATGGTACCTTAACGGTACCGTAGTCATTTCCTATATATATATATATATATATATATAGAGAGATATATATATATATATATTTATAAATATTAATATAAAGAAACAAGATAAAATCTTAACTTCTAACTAATAAATACTATAATAAAAAATACTAAAATATATAATTTCTACTTAAATAATAGAGAATTACAACTTAAGCTATATATAATTACAAAAAATAATAAATATGAATAAATATTTTCTAAATAACTAAATCTTAAAAAAATCTAAAATTTAAAATAAGATAAAATAAATCAATAATTATTAAATCTCATATTTCACGGGATAAGTGGCTCAACAATTACAATATACTACTAATTTAACTCAAAAGTATGCACACGGTTCACGATTTAAAGAATAGCATAAATGTAATATCATGGGTAGTTTCAAAATTTAAATTCCTATAGTAAAAGTAAAAATATAAATGTTATAATGGGCTCAATTAAAAAAAAAAAATGATTTCAAAGACTCGTATCATTTACCTACCATTGTTAATCTACAAAATAACTAGAAGTCACATTTCAGATATTTCAAAAACGACATCACATATAAGAAGAAATAATTTTACATTGGCCACCATCAAAAACCAAGAGCATCGATAATCTCTAAAACCACATCACATATACGCGTCAAACCATCCTCCCTAACAGCGAGTTCCGGTGGATAAATCAATCCACTGTACCTTTTAAAAGCATTGCGACATGAAATTGGATAATCCGCGGCCGCCATTACATGCATGTATGCATAGTCGTAAAATTCGTCGCTCAAGTCTTGAACCGACCTTTGAAGTGCTTCATTTGCAAACCCATACTTATCCGCACATTCCTTCATCACTTTCTTCAACACCGTCTCGTTTTTAGCAGTTAGCATTTGTGAGGAAAGGTATGTATTTGTGGCCGTGGCATTAGCCATGCCGACTTTAACCATGATGAGTGCCAGCCCTTTGGTGTCTGCTTTTGGACTGGAGGAATCAGATTTCAACGAAGAAACGCACAGATCGTAGTATTTTGTGTTTTTGCAGGTTTGCTGGATCAAATTTGGGTTTTCATGGTTTGCTGATAAGATTGGATCAAATGAAAAGAAGAGAATGAGGCTTAGCACAAACCATGAAAATCCCATGATTTTGAAAGCAAATGGGAAAAGAAGTTTGGAGATATGAGGATTTTCCTCTTTTTATACAAGAAAATCGTAAATATAGTTGGAAATTAAAATTTTACAGCTCTACTTTAGACATTTTGCACCTAAACCACCGAGAGTGACTTGAAACTTTAACAAGTTGACACGTCAAATTTGGTTGGTCAATATAATAAAGTACAACCAACTTAATATATATTATCAAAATACACTAAGCAAAGTGATTCATATATGAGTGAAGGGGAAACAGTACAGTTAATCCTATTTTTGGGTGTGAGCTCAACTATCATTTTGACTTAATTGATCAACTCACTTTAAAATATATACGTGTAGTGTATAAATTATAGTAATGAGTTTTTTTGGTGTTTCTTGAAATTGATTGGACATGTCGGTTTGGCAGGAAAAGTGACATCTATTGGACCTCTTTGGAAAACTGGGGAAAACACCAAAAAAGGGGTCACGGGTAACTGTTAGTTACATCTTTGATAGGAGATATATGGACCCTCTTGCACTGTTCTTTTGTCCATTTGTCTTGGGTTTGGTAAAAAACAAAGATCTACAATTTCTTTACATGTGTTTTTCCAGGTACTGAGGCGGATTTGGTCCCTCAAATTATTGGATTCTTGGGTTTTTGATAGAATAAATTTTAAATTTCTACTTTCTTCTCATCTTCTGCAACTTGGTCCTTGGATTTTTCATTCATAAGCAAAATCCCATTTAATCATTCACATACTTTGAGTTCTCACCCATCTCCGTCACAATTACTACTGACGTGGTACTGAAAATGATATTTCTGTTGGGACACTCAGGCCCAAACCAAGGGCCGACGTTCGCACAATTAATGTCATATGAATTGTAGGTTTGGAATTCGCAAATTGTAAAACAAAAACAGAACAAACAAGTTGCATTATGCAAGTGTAAATAATAAACAACCGATAGTAAAACCACAAGGTTTAAAGTTTTGATTATAAGAAAATATTTTTACATCAAATATCGCCTTAATTATATATGGTAAAAAATAATAAAAGTGGTTAAAGATTCTAGATGCAATATGATAATAACTTATTTTTATGGTTATTATGAAATTATGCAAACTAAGAATCCTAATATGGGAGTATATAATTAGAAGATTTAATCTCACCTTATGAAGGAATCCTATTGGTTGGTGAACAAGTCTCAATAATTTTATAAATATGGGGTTTAGGCCCTTATTTTACAAGTTGGAAAACTTTTACAACCTTTCATGCTCTCAAATCTTAATCATACTCTCTAATGCTCATCTCTGAGACCCTAAATCTCATGATATCTTCCATGATCTCTCATGCCCTCTCATGCTCTTATTTCATAACTTCTCTAATTATCATGGATCACGGAGCTACGGATTTTATGGCGAGCTCTCCTCTAGTAGACCTCCTTTAGGAGAAGCGAGCTCTTATACAGGTGACGAAGACCCTAAATTGGGAGCACGTCTCTTGTCTCTTGGGAACACATCTCTTAGCACGTCTCTTATCCAGTGTTCTAAAATCGCTAGGCAGCCGCTAGGCGCCAGACCAGCGCCTAGGGCGCCTAGGCGGGGCCTAGAATTTGAGAATAAACACCCTAATTTACAAAATTACATCCAACATTTAATAGTTCAACATACTACTTGCTACACAATAAAGTCTATGACAATTCAAAACTAAAAGTAATGATCACAAGTTCAAAACTATTGTTCAATTCAAAGTTCAAAACAACATAAATCCATAACACACATTACAAAATCAAAATAACTAAATAAGTACCATTTAAGCATTAGAAACAACTAATAAACATAATTACTAACTAGCAACACCAAGTGGATCTTCTTCTTCTTCTCCATAATCATCTAATACACGCTCTTCATCCGACTCAAATTCAAAGTCATTCTCATTCACTTCTTCTTCATCCTCGGATTCAAAATCATCTTCCCCAAGCTCTCTCACTCTTGAAGGCTCACTATCAAATCCATCACCCACCTCATCATCATCATCAGATAACCCAGGAATAATCCACTCTTGTGCTTTACTTGCATCACTAGCAAGAAGCACATCTTTATCTTTTCCCCTCTTGCGTTTGTTCAATAAACGTGAATTGAATTGAACATATACTAGATTATTTAATTGTGAAATATCTAGTCGATTCCTCTTTTTAGTATGAATCTTTAAACAAAATGCAACAAAAATAAAATTATTTTCCATGTTCTACAATATAAACATAAAAGAAATTGTTATTTCTTAATAAGATAATAATGATGGAATAAATTTATAAGAAAGAAAATAATGAAAGTAAATTGGCCATCAAACCCCTTCAAATGCACTCCAATTCCTTTTACATCCAGATGAGCTAGTGGTTAATGACAAGATCCTCATAGCAATTTTTTGCAAACTAGGTGTCGCATAACCATAATTTAACAACCAAGTTGCTACATAAAGTCAAAAAATAATACAATAAATTAATGACTCATTAACAATTAATATTTTTAAGTTTTAATTTTTAAAGGAATAATAAAAGATTAGAAATAAAAATTTTCTTTTACCTGGATCAAACTTGTCATCATTTATCTCACATCCTTTCGCGACAATGGCCCTTGCAAAAACTCCTCCTTTGGTTTTATAAATTGGCAACTCACCATTCATAACTTTATCATTCAAAGGAAAGTTGCCATGGCAAATAATATCAAGACATTCAATAGCTCCATCCGAGACAACTTGATCTAAAATAAGATTTGAGTCCTTGTAATGATAATAAGGATTCAATAGATAAGCCAACAAATGCAACGGGGTGTCCAATCTATCTTTCATCTTCGCATCCATTATCTCCAAGATAGGATCGTAGTTTTTGGGATAATTATTTAGAGCATTTTTTATATCTTCCTTTGCTTGTAAAAMCTCCCCARATAMAAARCCCATTGATGGCTTTRCATCTGCATCGYCAATGCGAAGCACCTTTACCAAAGGTGKAAAAARGGTCAAGCAAGATCTTACACRATTCCAAAAACCAATAGCCAMTACAGTATTATAACTTGCTTGTCCTTTGACGGTCTTAGACCATTTGCACTCATCCCACTCAGAGCTACTAAACATTGCCTTCAATTGCGCTTTCTTATCCATCAYAKTTTGCAAACTAAGGAATGAAGATGCAAATCTTGTCACTCRGGGCCTCACMATYTCCTTTTTCTTTGTAAAAGACCTCYTCATGGCTAAGGTCTTATGATGTGCATAGATGAKGATGGTCAAGGCTTTAGCTTGATCYAGGATCTTCTTGAAGCGGGGTAGTTTTGCAATGCCCTCCAGCATGAGATTAATGGTGTGCGCGACACATGATGTCCAAAAGATAGTTGGCCTTTTCAAACGTAATAATTGTGCCACTCCCATATTGTTTGAAGCATTATCAGTCACTACTTGAATGACATTCTCGGGCCCAATTTTCTCAATACATTGATCAACATACTCGTAAATCATTTCACTCGTGTGTGCTACATCAGACGATTCCTTAGAAGAAAGAAATACTGTACCTGCCTTTGAATTAACACACAAGTTCATGATGCTTCTTCTCTTTCTGTCACTCCAAGCATCAGTCATAAGCGAGAAACCATTTTGTCTCCATGCATCTTCATGTGGCTTAACTTTGGCTTTGGTTCTCTTGACCGCTTTTCTCAACAAAGGCTCTCTTATTTCATATTGGCTAGGAGGTTTCCACTTTGGTCCAAATTGACCAACTGCTTCAGTAAATAGCCTAAAGCTTTCAAGATCAAATGCATTGAAAGATATGCCGGCTTCATAAATCCAATCTGCTAAATAATTTTTCACCGTATTAGATCTTTCTTTCCAAAGGGCATCATTTATGTTTTGTTCTCGCACTGTCTTTGCCACATTTAAGGATGCTTCAGGATTAATAGATATAGCAAATTTGTCCATTGGACCAAGAGAATGGGATGGCTTTGAGCTTAGTGACTCTCTCAACTCATCTTCTTCTTCTTCTTTAAGTGACTCAATTCCCAACCCCTTAATATTTACAGATGATAACAAAGCTTCTTCATTTTGTTTCAACTTTGTCTTCTTGGCTTGTGCTTCATTAATGGCATTTCTACATATAGCTTGATCTTCACTTGAAGCTCTCATACAAGGAACGACATTTCCCGAAATTCTAGCTATGTGCTCCTTCAATCTACGAACACCCCCAGACATAACCTTGCCACATAACTTGCATTTTACCTTGTCTAAGTTGGTTGGATTAGCTAAGATGCCATAATCCCAACCAACATCATTTGATTTTCGTTTAAGATGAGACTCGCTTTTAGATGAAGGTCAAGATTCACATGGATTGCTCCCGATTGCCGAATTACTAGAAGCTTCCATTGAGTACCTACACGACAAGTGAATAAACATTAAACATACCGAAACGCATTGGATGTTAAAATATGTGTCAAATAGGAAAGCTTTTTACCATTTAGAAACAAAAATAAGAATATAATTAAAAAAAAAAATCACCATATCATCTATTTATCGCTCAAATCCAGATTAAATTCATCCTCGTTTCTTTTACCAAAAACTTGACGCAACCCAAAAATATTTACAGTAGAAACCGTGAAATAAATGTAGTTATAGATACACTATTCCCTAAAACTTTGATACATTTTCTTTGATTTAATTTAAAAAAAAATCTAATGTTAACGCAAACTGTTAAAATTAACTAATATCTACTTACTAATGTTAACTAATATTCTACTTACTGTTAAAAAACCCCAATGTTAACTAATATTCAACTTACTTAAAAAAAACTCTTCTGTATAGGTGGAATAACTAATATATTCTCATGCAGACTAATATTCAACTTGGAGCTTCCAGAATATCATTACGGAATATCTTATTGGGAGATTTACAATTATTCCCACTTATCAAGCATTATAAGCAGCAGCTCATAGTCAAGTTTAGGGACTTAAACATGATCATCAATTTTTTAGTAGTTCCTAACTGAAGTAGCCTACTTATAAGCGACAAACCCACAATCCACTTTTCAGAAATCTTGTCTCCATACATCTTAGCATATATAAATTTCTAAGGGATTTCTGGTAGAATGTTTATAGTTTGATAATAGAAATAAATGGAAAAGGCCAGAAGAAATGAACAGAAGCGTCACATAGGACTAATATTACCCAATTACTACGAATAACTCTCATGCAGACAACCAAAATATACCCGATTCGCATGAAAACAAATAATAAATGCCTTAGTTTCCAAGTGCAAGGACTTGGAGCTTCCAATTTTCTCATGCAGACAACCAAAATACCCAATTCGCAAAAAAATGGTGAAAACTATGATTCGCAAGAAAAAATAATTACTTTAGGGCTTGACTTGAATACAATCTTTTATTTGTGTACTTTCATCGAACACCTTGAATACATGTAGATAACAATTATTTATATCTCCTCAATTTCTAGTTAACAATCATCTCCATCTCCTCACATCAACATCCCAAACATTACAAGTTTAGTAGTTCATTTATACTTTATATTTCATAACCTAACCATTCCAAAATCTCAAAAAAAAAATAAAAAATACTCAAATTGAAAAAAATAAACTACATTATACATACCAGGTTGTGTTAACTTTGCTGTGGAGAGCTGAGGAGGGCGACGACATCAACGACGTGGCGGTGGTAGTGTCGGTGGGAAGAGGAAGCAGTTGTTCCGTAATGGCAGTAGGGCACAGTTCTCTTCTCAGTCTGTTTTTGTTATGTTCTGTCCCAATTCTGGCCCCGTAACAATCAAATATACTTTAAAAAAAATTTGAAACCAAAACGACATCGTTTTGGAAAAAAAATATAAAATAGGACTAATCGCGTGGCGCTTAAGCGCCGACTTGGGCGCCGAATTCCTAAGGTGATTTTTTTGCCCGATTTTTGAAAATCGTGGGCGGTTCGAGGGCGCGAACGCCTAGGCGGCCACGTAGGCTGATTTTTAGAACACTGCTCTTGTCTCTTGTTTATACAAAGAGGACACATACCTCACTTCTACTCTCTATTGATTCTATCTTATATTTTAAGTTGTTGCGCGCTATCGAGCTCTCTCACATCTCTCTCGAACACTACCCGACTTGAGCATCGGAGGGCCTATGCCGTGGCCGTCCACCGCCTTGACTGTGTTTTGTTTTGTAGGATCTAACAGGTCGTCGGGAGACTCTTGGAGATCAATTAGGTCGCTGCACGGTTATTCGAAGCTATTCAGGTCGCTGATCACACATATAAGGTCAGCACCCCATATTCTTGAAGCACCAATCTTTTTGGTTGCATCAAGTGGCGCCGTCTGTATGAAAGAGGGACATCGAGTCCTTGAGCGAAAGACCTGAGAATACACAATTTAATCGATAATGAAATCCTCATAGATAAGTTCTGATTCTCTATGGGTTTTAAAATTTTGTGGTGTGTTTTACTTATTATAATTGAGAACTCTTATGTGGCAAATCATAAGAGTTTATGGGGGATTAATCATACAAGGAGAATTCTATTATGATTTGTTTTATTATATATGGCTCAATGGGGATATGCGTGTGGTTTATTTGATCCTATGGGGTTTAATTCTTCACTAAAGGTACTTATTTGAACTCTAATTGGTTTTATTTCTTATTAATGTTCGAGGATTGATTTATTTTGAAGCCCAAAGTCTACGGCGATAAGGTCGCGTGTCAACCAAACGCAACAGGATCGCCAATACTTAAGATAAGTTTTCTATTCAATTATAACTTTCGAATAAATGCCCATGATAATACAATTTGTCAGGGGGACGAATTAACTTTTCATTCCTATGGTTTTGAAAATTTTCCTGCCTCCAGCTCATCTCACAAACTGGAGCAATTGTATGAGTTTTGATGTACATGTTCATGGAGGATTATTTGGTCCTAAAAGGTTAAGCAAGTGTTGCGATACTCGCATCCTACCTACCAATTATTTTTATGATCGTATACTGACAGATTGAGTGCAAGTCTACCTGTTTAGTTTGTATTAACTTTGTTTTTGCAGGGTTAATTTATGAGTTTCCTGATATCTAACTCGGAGATGGTCAACTCAACGCGAGGAGGTTGCCAATATATCAGGTTGCGCGTCCAAACATCCACAGAAAGGTGATCCTGGAACTTTTGCTACTTGAAAGTAAAGAGATCACACAGTTGGATATTCAAGGAGAGGTAAATTTTCCTATGTCTTCAATATGACTACGTATCAGGTATACTCGTTCAAATCTCGTAAACAAGATGATTTTATATTTCCCTCATCTATCTTGCTTTATTTCTTATCTTGAAACTTCGGGTGCCGAGCTGATGGTGCTAAGCACCGAGATTTTCACCCGCCTCTGAAAGCAAGCCGGCTCGTTGCGTATCTCGGTCCATGGACTGGTATAAGCGCTTCACTCACTGGTCCAATTTTTTGATGACCTCGACCCGCCTCGCATACCTCTTGCGCCATAACTCGCATTAAGGTTTCCAGGCGTCCCAATTGCACAACTCTCAGAATTTGAGGTTGATTTCTCCCAACTTCTTATCCATCAACACAACTTGATGCCCGAGACTATCGACGCTATTTTAACAACTACCAAACAATCTACGGAGATAGACACGGACACTACATTGTCCATGCCGCGACCTCAGTATGCAACCTCAGCTTACTCTCGTGACTTCAGCTTTACTTTTGCGACCTTAGCCTGCGATCTCGCCCTTATTATTGTTATCTTAGATATGATCTCGACGACCTCATGCGACCTCATTATTTAGAACAGATCATCTACAGATTCTATGGTCTAATATGGTCCGACGCTTTCATTAGGTCGGTGATGATTTCTATGAATATGGTCACGCCTCGACTCTTTTATCAGGTTGGTGATATTTTTTATGGATATGGGAATGGATGGTTTAGTGGAAGAGCATGTCTGATTTACACGTTCTTCCACGTCCTTGAGTATGTTTGATTTACATATTCTAGGACATTTGGGAGGAAGCATGTTTGACTTACTTGTTTTCTCTTAGTTTTTAAATATGTTTGATTTACTTACTGTTTGGTCTTATGTGTGATTTATTTGGTCTTGTGTGATTTGTTTGGCTTATGTGAAAACATGTTTGATTTACATATTTTCACATATCCTTGAGCATGTTTGACTTACATATTTTGGGATGTTTGGAGGGAGGCATGTTTGATTTACATGTTTTCCTTCATTTACGAATATGTTTGATTTACATGTTACTCGCAGATTTTCTGAGTATGTTTGATTTACAGGCTCTTTGCGACCTCTATGCGTTCAATTCTGGGTAATTTAATTTTACAACTTTGGTGCAAAATAGGTTTACTTGACATTTCCTTTAACATGCTGCTGATAGATAAACTGATAGTTTTTTAGTTACCCGTGATTTATTTTCATCATGTTGATATGACCTGGTTGAAATTATTTTGCTCTCATTATTTGAACATGGGGGACTGGATGATTTTCTTGGTCATACGTGGGTTTATATAGTTCTGGTTTACTATGGTTACCGACCTATTTCTCCCTTGCCAACCTCTTGGTCTTCCCTTCAGCTCGGCCTTCAACAACTCCCTGCACAAGATCTATGCGACCTACTTTTTCCAGTTGTCTCTCCTTCTCCTACACCATATTTTCCAATTTATCAAGAGACCCCCCAGTCTAGTGTTGTCATCCCTCAGGGTTTCTAGCTAAATGTTTGTGATGTTCATCTCTTCTTCACGAGTCGCCAATTGATGATGAACTTCATCCAGCTCTCCTTGTGTGAAGGAAAGCTGTTGAGTTTACTTTCCTGCCTGAGCTGTTAGCTCATCATATGCACAATTACGCAAGTGGAAGGTTTAACAAACGCACACACAATATTGTGGGGATGCATCCTCAACCTCATACACTATACATCTAAGTCTTGCACTCTCATTATTTTTCTTGTGAAGGCCATTCCCATGATTAATGTCTCCTTAGTTTTTTAATGTTTAATTTCCTGCAAACAAGACAAAGACACATACAAGGTAATCTCTCGAAAATACTCGAACACGAATGCCTAAAAACCTCTAAAATATGTGTCGCTCTCCATTATATCGTACGATATCTTACCATGCCAACATTGTTTACCCCGCAGACTTGCCGACCTACCGAGTTATTGTGAAAAAGGTGTAACGCTAAGCAATGCTTAAATAGACATTTTTATGATTGAGGTTTTGACCGACCTATTTCATGTTGATGATTGCTCCGTAGCTACATGATTTGAATATTTACGTATTCTTATAGTTTTTTATGGGCCGACGCTTATTCAGGTCAGCAATGGCTTTTATAGTTCTTATGGTTGTAGGTTGTCGCTTGTTTAGGTTGATGATATCTTTATGGTATATGTTATTAAGCTGACAAATATCCAGATCATTAAACATGAAGGTTTTATAAGAATTTGTGAGGCGCCTCCCCTTTTAGAAGGAGTAATCTTTTTTATCGGGGGGAGGGGGAGATTTTTTGGGAGTGGTGAGCTCTCGTGTAGGAGTGGAGATCTCTTATATGAGGATGGCGAGCTCTCATCAAGTAAAATGGTATCATGGTAACTCGGTACTGAGTGATATCTCGGTATTGGGAGCTGGGCTTTATGATTAACGCAAACTTGGGCCTTGATGGGCTATTATGGTTTATGGTTTGAAATAACTTTTTGGCCGACCTATTTTGGTTAAATAATTAAAATATTTCTTTTTTATATTATACTTGATTTCGTACCTCAATCAATTAGAATATGGGGAACTAGCTGATACAACATCAAAAACTGCCTTGATTATATATGGTAAGAAAGTAACGAAAGTGGTGGAAGATTCTAGGTCCCAGCAGGACGCCAACATGGCAATAACCTATTTTTATGGTTGTTATGAAATTATGGAAACTGAGAATCCTAATATGAGAGTATTTCCTTATTATGGATATTGAGTATAATTAGGAGATTTAATCCCACCTTATGAAGGAATCCTATTGGTTGGTGGACAAGTCTCATTAATCTTATAAATATGGGGTTC
The DNA here is from genome assembly GCA_014905375.1 of Phtheirospermum japonicum. Classification (NCBI taxonomy): domain Eukaryota; kingdom Viridiplantae; phylum Streptophyta; class Magnoliopsida; order Lamiales; family Orobanchaceae; genus Phtheirospermum; species Phtheirospermum japonicum. Next base: position 325,582 of record BMAC01000779.1, read on the forward strand.
AGGCTCTTATTTTACAAGTTTGATAACTTCTACAACCTCCCATACTCTCAAATCTCTGTCATACGCTCTGATGCTCATCTCTGAGGCCCTAAATATCAGTGACAATTGCCCATGTATTTTAGTCCCATCTTCTCAAGATGCCCGTCAAACACTTTTTGTGCTAAGGGCTTAGTCATAGGGTCTGCTACATTTTCTGCCGAACCGACTCGATCCACAACGACGTCGCCTCTACCAATGATCTCTCTCACCAGGTGGTATCGTCTCAAGATGTGTTTGGATCTTGGATGAGATCTCGGTTCTTTTGCTTGCGCTATAGCCCCGTTGTTCTCACAATAAATTATTGTTGGATCAACAACGGACAGAACTACATCCAACTCTTGGATAAAGTTCCGCATCCAAACAGCCTCTTTTGCTGCATCTGATGCAGCAATATATTCAGCCTCTGTAACAGAGTCTGCAATCGTCTCTTGTTTGGAACTTTTCCAACTGACTGCTCCTCCATTCATGATGAATATATATCCAGACATTGACTTTGAGTCATCTACATCGGATTGAAAACTAGAGTCAGTGTATCCCTCTAGTTTCAATTCTCCATTGCCGTATATCAAGAATATATCCTTAGTGTACTTAAGGATCTTCTTAACGACATTCCAGTGTTCAAAACCTGGATTCGATTGATATCTGCTTGTGACGCTCACCTTCATGTGCGACATTAGGTCTAGTACATAGCATTGCATACATAATGCTCCCAATAGCGGATGCATAAGGTACACGAGCCATCTTTCCTCTTTCTTCAGGTGTCTTTGGAGACATAGCCCTAGAAAGTGGATCACTGCTCATTGGGAGGTATCCACGCTTGGATTCCTCCATGCTAAACCGTTTTAGCACTTTGTCTATGTACATGGATTGGGATAGTCCGATCATCTTTCGTGATCTATCTCGAGAGATCTTTATCCCAAGGATAAATGATGCTTCTCCCAAGTCCTTCATGGAGAACTGCTTAGCCAACCAAGTTCTTGTTGATTGTAACATCCCTACATCATTCCCAATGAGTATAATGTCATCAACATAGAGTACAACAAAAGTAACTGCCCTCCCACTAACCTTCTTATAGACACATGGTTCATCTGGATTCTTATGAAAATCAAACATTTTGATTGTTTTATCAAATCGGATGTTCCAACTCCTCGAAGCCTGTTTGAGACCATAAATGGATCTCTGGAGTTTGCAAACCTGTTGCTCACTCCCACTGGATATGAAGCCCTCTGGCTGCTTCATATATATATCTCTACCTTAATATTTCCATTAAGGAAAGCAGTCTTCACATCCATTTGCCATATCTCATAGTCATAATAAGCAGCTATGGCTAACAGGATCCGAATGGACTTAAGCATCACTACTGGTGAAAAAGTTTCCTCATAATCAATGCCTTGCTTCTGAGTATAACCTTTTGCAACCAAACGTGCTTTAAAGGTACTTACCTCTCCATCTACTCCAAGCTTCCGCTTGTAGACCCATTTGCAGCCAATGGGAACAATTCCCTGTGGTGGGTCCACCAAAGTCCATACCTTGTTGGAGTACATGGAGTCCATTTCGGACTGCATTGCTTCTTGCCAATTTTTCGAGTCAATGTCCGACATTGCCTCTTCATAGCTTCTTGGATCACTATCCAAAAGGAGTCCCTCTTCTTTGTTCTCTAACAAAAGGTTTATCCTCTCAGGAGCCCTTGAAACCCTTACGGATTTTCGAAAAGGTTGTGCTACAGATGGTCCAACTTCAGCTGGTATGCTATTTGCGGTAACCTGTGGGATACTTTGTGGTTCTTGAACTTCATCAAGTTCTACAACTCCGCCACCACTTTCAGAAAGAAACTCTTCTTCAAGGAAAGTAGCATTCCTCGAAACAAACACCTTTTGTTCCGAAGGGTCATAGAAATAGTATCCTATAGACTCTCTTGGATACCCCACAAACTTACATAAGATGGATCTCATGTCCAACTTATCTCCCACTTGARGCTTAACGTAAGCATCACACCCCCATGCTTTTAGGTATTTGTAGGAAGGTGACTTCCCATACCATATTTCATAGGGTGTATCGGGTACGGCTTTACTTGGAACCCTATTTTAATAGGTATGCCGCCGTCTCTAATGCGTAGCCCCAGAATGAAAGAGGTAAGGAAGTGCAACTCATCATTGATCGAACCATGTCCAACAAATTTCGATTTCTACGCTCCGAAACTCCATTTAACTGTGGAGTTCCGGGAGGAGTCCACTGTGAGAGAATACCATTCTCTCTTAGATAATCAATAAACTCAGTTGATAAGTATTCACCTCCTCGATCTGATCGAAGAGTTTTAATACTACGATCACTTTGTTTCTCTACTTCACATCTGAATTCCTTGAACTTTTCAAAGGCCTCAGATTTATGCCTCATAAGGTATACATAACCAAACCTAGAATAATCGTCGGTAAAGGTTATGAAGTAGTGATAGTTCCCTCTCGCACTAACACTTAGCGGACCACATACATCTGTATGGATCAAATACAATAGACCTTTGGCTCGTTCCACTTGTCCAACAAATGGTGATTTAGTCATCTTTCCTTTAAGGTATGACTCACATGTTGGCAACTTTTGCTCTCCCTTAAGGTCGAGTTTTTGTCCCAACTTGTGTATCCTTTTTTTGGAAATGTGACCTAATCTAGCATGCCAAAGTGTGAAAGAATTTTGATTATCTAACTTCCTTTTGTTTTGTTGAATTGTGAGAATGGGTTCACTCGGGGAAATGGTGTATAAAGAATTCGTCAAATAACCGGAATATATAAAAGAAGAGTCTTTGAAAATGGAACAACTTCCATTCTCAATAACAAGTTTAAAACCCTCTCTGTCCAAAATAGGTACAGAGATAATGTTTCTGATAATATGCGGAACATAAATACAATTATTCAAATACAATTTAAAACCATTATCCAAAGATAAATAAACAGTCCCTATTGCTAATGTAGCAACTCTTGCTCCATTCCCCATTCTAAGGACCGTTTCCTTTCTGTCCAACTGCCTACTTCTTGCCATTATTTGCAAGTCATTGCAAATATGTGAGCCACAACCGGTATCCAATACCCAAGAAGCATCATTAACAGAAAGATTAACTTCAACAAAATATACACTTTAACTTTTCAGGCTTGCAAGATACTCATTGCAATTCCTCTTCCAGTGCCCTGGTTTGCCGCATTGAAAGCAATTGTCATCAGCTTGAGAGTTAACCCTCATTGTCCTTTGTCTTCTTGTTGGGTTTAGATGAACTCTTTCCTATCCACTTCCTTTTCTTTGGCTTTCCAGCCTCCGATTTGGAAGAGGATCCAACAAGCATGACCGGCTTATCCTTTTTGATGGTGGATTCAACCTTCTTCTCAGAATTAAGGACAATCTTGGGGTTTCTTATCCAATCGACAAAGTTTGGGCCAATTAGTTTGTTTTGATCAAGTATGGATGCAATTGGATTTTTAGCCATTTTAGTAGAGTTATATACAAAATTAGACGAAGCAGAAAATGAGTGAGTTATTGGAAATTATATTCATTTAACATAAGGTCCGTAATATTAAACGTCTCCCACTATTTTATTCAAACTTTATTAACCCCATAATAAAAATTCGGAAAATCAAATTTTCTTAGTGGGCTTGAAGTCCTATATAAATGTTTCACACCCCAATAATATGAGCCCATGAAAAATTCATATCGGTTGTCAACTCTTTGACAATTGTATCAAATACAACCTTCAAGAATATTTTGCCTCACTATTTCTCATACACCCCAATATTATGAGCCCATATGGTATTAAGTGTCAAATATAACCCATCAAACATTCGTGTAGATGGAGCATCAAGATGTCCCACGACTCGTGGCCAACATAAAGACGAGTCCACCCCACGAGCATCTCAATGCTTGGTAGAGACCACAACTTTCCAACACAAGATCACCCCACGACTCATGGCTAGTGACCAAGTGCGGTAGCATCGTCATGTATTCTACCTTTGATGGAAGACATGGAACGATATGTCCAACATAACTTGTCCATTTTATTTGATATAGAATTAATTAAAATTAATTTCTTTTAAGTTTCAAAAACTTGGGGTTTACTTTGTAAGACCTCATCAACCTTAATTATTAGGTGGGTTTCTATTTATTGCATTATTCATCATATGAAGCGCAAGCATAAAACATTAAATAAATCTAACATGCATCCTATGCAAAAAGCGGTGGGGATGATCAATGGCCAGCCTATGCGACCCATTTGAGCCAAAAATGGGTTTAGGTTAATCTAAGGTTTAAAATGAATAGAACTACTTCTATTACATTTCATAAATAAAACCCATACAAGCATGGGCCTTGAATTATCTATTCTATTACAACTTGTAAAATTACCCACACAGGCGTGGGCCTTTGGCATCGAACGTCCTCCAATCAAAATTAGAAAACCTTACCACCTAATCTACTCTCGATGCAAAATTTAAAACTTTTACAAATAATAGAATAGGAGGCTCGCAGGCCCCAAAAACTCCAAAGATAAAAACATACAATCACATTGGTCATAGGCTCATGATCATCCCTAAATAAATCATGCTAACATTCATCACATGAATTTAAAGCATATAAAATTAATAATTTTGTGTGTTGATTTAATTTTGGGATAAATAAATAATATATATATTTATAATATAAATATATATATATATATATATAATATATATATATATATATATATATATAGAATATAAGACCTAGTTTGGAAGAGAGCTGATGCCTTGAAGGCGA
>BMAC01000779.1:338738-355769 GCA_014905375.1 Phtheirospermum japonicum
AAGTCTTCAATCATTCTAGTGGGCTTCTACAAATAGGGCCTACTAGAAAATTACAAGGACTTGGATTTATAATCCAACTAATTAATTAATCCCATAAATTTAATTAATCAATCCAATTGACTAATTTAATATATTCCTTTACTTGAGATTTTTAATCAAATTAGATTTAATTACATAATCAAATATATAATTAAATATTTAATCCAACAATTGAATTAAATTAAAATCTCATTTAATTAATCCAAATTAATTAATTATTCCAACCATTGGAGTTATTAATCTTGAAATGTCAACAACCAAAATTATGTGTGACCCTTTTAGGTTCGCAACTAACACTAACAGTAGGCTTATAACTTTTATAAGTTTATAAATAATAATTTATTATATTAATTAATCTAATTAATTAATTCTCTTGAAATTAAGTCTTTAATTTCAAGAACCTACAAATCATGACAACATCTAGCAAGTAGCATGATTACCCAGTGTTAGGTGAAATAGCGAGTAAACCTATTTCAATTGCAAGTTCATACATGTACGATCCTTTCGACAACTAGTTTCTTGATTAAATCTTGGGCATGGATTTATAAGTTGAAACACAATTGATTTAATAACTGTGATTCATTTCAAGTTTAAGTAATTCATTTATGAATCAATATTCATCGTGCCCTGGCTAAGGTCTTTGAATCACAAACTATGAAAATTTACAAGATACTCTCTTGTCAATAGACAAGTGTCAAATTCTATGTTGGCTACAGACAAACCTCTATGCACCTCGATACAATACCCAAAATACCCCTTTTATGATTGTCAGGCAATCAAAAGATAAATCTAAGTATTGCACGATGTGCACAAGGCTACCATCGTACCTCAAGTTAAGGACTAATCATGTACTATTGCAATATGGAAATTCTTATTCGATAGACAAATCTTCCAGTTAAGAATTTCCATAGGGTCATGTTCAATGAACTTGTTCTCTAACAAGCACCCACATATATGCACTCGCGTCACAACGATGATGTTAATGGAATGCAACATCCTTGTCTTACAAGCATGCATCATATGCGCAAGTCTTACCGGGCTATTCAATGTCTTATCTCGAAAAGCCCATTGACTTGGAACAAGTTTAAGACCGAAACCTTAGAGACATGTTCTATGATTGCCATCATATGCGCAACCATATCCCATAGTTTAAATTGGTCTAAAAACTTTATCATATGTGTAATTATAATGAAAGCGAAAACATAAGATAAAGAAAGTTGCCTTTATTAATATAATTTCAATAAAATCATTATACAAGTAGAATGAAATCCAATCTAATTGGAACGTCGGGCACTCTACTCTAACAAAAATTGAATCTCCCAAAATCAGCAAATAGTCTCAAATCTTCGGTTTCACCAAATTGCATCTCCCAAATCGGCGAAAGAATCAAAAAATTGCATCTCCTCTTCTTCGGCCAACAGCACAAGTAGGTTAGCTGTTTTTTCTTCCGCTCAACTTCTTTTCGTCAAAATCAAATCAAACCCTGCAAATCTAAGTAAGCTTTTTGTTGAAACTAATAGAAGCCGATTTATCCCATTTCAGTTTAAGCAAGCTGCAGAAACAGCAGTTAAGCTCGATTTAGATCGCCTTGTTGTAAATAGTGGAAATGACTCAAACACTAACGCTTGTCTTCTTGATAAAAGGTTTATGTATCCGACTTACTATTTTTCGAGAGGTTATTATTATCTTTGGCTCTGCTTTATCAAACACAAAAACTTGCATACAATCTTTTCTATTTATTTATTTTTTCTTTTTATTTTTCAGGGGCAAAAACTTGAATACCAGTGTCATTGGATGTCCGAAGACCATATATGGTGACCTGAAATGCAAGGAGGTCCCCACAAGTTTTGGCTTTGACACTGTATGCAAGGTAATTTTGTATATGAAATTATTATCGTGGTTTATTTTAATATGATCCGTTCAAATTTATTTCTGCATCAACATATTCTTGCAGTCATGTCCAATTATTCAACAGGTAAGCTGATGCATTTAATTGTATTTTTTATGTTTGTACTTTGTATGCATTTAAGTGAGTCTTATATTCTTCCACTCCGACTACTTGTACTCATTCATCGAATTTTAATCTAATTTAATTGTTCAGTGTATTTCAGAAGAGGGCATCGGAGATATCCCCTAATTTAAAAGGAACTTTCATATTTCTAGTTGGTGGAATATTTGCTAAACCGCCCCGATCAGTGTTTTAGCATTAATTTGTCTAGCTTAGATCAATAATTTAATAGTTTCTATGAAAATACAGGGTTAAATAGTTCATACAAATCGAGTTTGGGGAGGATTCTTGCCAATGCATTACGATACTATTATTTCTGCAGGTACAAGTCTATAAAATGTAAATTGCAGAATGTCCAATTTCTTTTTTCATTTTCGTAGCCCGTATACCTGCAAGCTTAATATGATTATGTGTTTTAGCTAATTGTCTATTTTCTTTGTTGAGTTTTTCCATTTGATGTTTATTTGTTTAAGCTTTTAATGAATAGTGAAGTAATTGTTACAAATTGTCATTTAGTTTGGTGAAGAAAAACTAACCTAATTGATTCATACTTAGATCTGTGTGCGTAGTTTGATTCATATTTATGTATTTCTATTTATTTTTCTTATAAAAAATCTCCAGTGATTTGTTTTGTATTTACAATTAGAATATATAAATTTATACTCCCTCTGTTTCACAATATAAGTCATTTTAGAAAAAAACACACTTATTAAGAAACCTAGATAAATGAGTAAATAATTAATTTTTGTTATCGTAAACTACCCACCTTCCTTTTATCTTACTCTCTCTCCTCAAATATCTCAATTTATTTTTTACCTTTTTCTTTCTCTCTCTCCTCCAATATCTCATTTTCCAATTCACTTTTTACCTTTTTTCATTCTCTATCTTCTCCTAAATTTGTGTGAAAAAAGCAAAACGACTTATATTTTGAAACAAGAATTTTACTCTAAAACGACTTATATTTTGAAATAGAGGGAGTAGCTTTTAAATGATTATGTATATTGAAGTTTGGGTTCTCATGTGCTTCTGTGAAGCTACTTGATTACGAAAATTGCCAGAGTAAAACTCTTTTTTTCATCCATATTCAATTATGTAGTTAATTATCCAATATGTCATGCTTATCTTAGATCTGTTGGGATTGCACTTGAGTTTTTTCTGCTTTGATCAATTACAACTATAATTTGGTAGTTCTGTTTTGTTATCCCGCGTCTTGTAATGCTTGTGCTATGGCTAATGAATACAACAAATTTCGTGATGTGATTTTATGGTGTTTGGGTTGATAACTCGATTATCTTTTTATGGTTTAGTTTTAAGATGGCATCATCCTAGATTGCATAGTTTTGTTTTTTTTTTTTGTCTAGAGCAACTTTTACTTTGATTTTACTCTACAATGTATATATATCCTTCAGAAATAGGTATGCATTCATTTGTTTTATTTTGTTTTGTTTGTGAATTGTAATTTTGCCTTGAAACATGCAGAAATGACCCGCGCCAAGCAAACTGCTCGCAAGTCCAACAGGAGGAAAGGCTCCTAGGAAGCAACTTGCTACTAAGGTGTGTGATTTGTTGCAGATGATGGGAAATCCAGAGTTGGGTAAAAAAATAATAGTTCTTTTTTGTCTCTCTATCTTCTTTTATTTATTTATGCAGCAGAAAGAATTCGATTGGTCATTATATGTTGTGTATTATTGAACCATATCCTATCTTAATTGTTGTTGGGCTTTATATGATTTGCTCTTAAGGCCTACTACTGCTTTCATGAAGGAATGGACTGTTTTGCTTCCTTTTGATTTGATAATGAACAAAACTGTGGTCTATGAATAATCCATGGCAGAAAGGTTTCATGCCATTTGATCACAATAATTTGACTGGATAGAATCAATTTAAGGAGGATGTAGCTTTTTTTTTTAATTTTAAACCCCTTTTTAGTGGGCATTGGAATAAAACTTTTACAGGAGATCCCTTTTTCAAGTTCTTGGGGCCAATACTATAATTGATTATGTATAAACCTTCTACCACCACTCTAGTCTACATTACTGATAGTGCTCGAGGAGTCTCTTTAGAAAGTAAACACCTAACATATAGTTTCCTTACTTCAATTATTCATATTTCTTTTCTCTTCTCCTCCACACCTCTTTTGTATCATTGAGGATAGTTGTGCAGCTTGTCTTCCAGTGTTTACATTGAGTTTTTTTTAATAAAAAAATGTCGTAACTTGACTGCATCATGACACTAGTGCAGAAACTGCCAATTCAAAAGGGTAATTCTGCCTATCCAGAACGCATTTTTGTGCCTTCTGTAGTGTCATAATTTTAGAAAGTCTGTACTTTGCAGAACGCATTTTTTTACCCTTCTGAATTGGCAGACTTTCTAGAAGGGTAAAAAAAAGGCGTTATAGAAAATAATTTTTCTGTTCTAAAATGGTACCATCCCATATTGATCCGCAACTTTGCAGAACGGTATTTGAAAACACTGTTCTGGAAAGCGCGACCTTCCAGAACGTTTTTTTCAAATATCGTTTTGGAAAGTAGTTTTTTCCAGAACGGTGTTTAATAATACCGTTATGGAAAATAGTAAAAAAATTGAAATTCAATTTTGCAAATACAAATTAACCAACAAATACACCAAATTGGCCATAATTTCTTATTCATTATTATCAATCAAATAAATTCACAAACACAGAGTGTGCATCATAGTACTTGCAATCAAGAATCAACAAAGTAACAAATACATTTCATCAACATTACACTCCCCTAAGAAAACCTTCACGCTTCTTGGCAACCACAACTACCATCAGCAATTAGAGCACTATCATTTGCAACCATGTGTGCAATTATCTTATAGATCATTTTAATCTGCCACCAAGTGGGGTATAAACAAGAAGTCATTAGAGTGTTTTCTATGAAAAGGTGAAAAAGGGCTAGAAAAGTATTATCGACAGATTTTACTAAGATTTTAATGAAATAAAATAATAAAATTACAGTTACTTACCTGTCCTCATATATAATATAAGAAGCCCTCGCAGAATCGAAACTGCACCGCCAAGGATTTCTGAGCCCGAGGGCCCATATGGGCAGCTGCAGCTAGAATTCCATTGTGCATGCTATCGCTCGATAAAATGGACGATGATAAGGTTGTCGGTTGTCTGTTATCCCGTCTTATGCCCAAAAGAAGCTACTGCTTTTCATCTTTGTTTGCAAACAAGAATGCTTTTTTTTATTTACTTCGTTTCTATCTATAGTTATTTATTGATAAACAACAATTTGAAATATTTGCATCATTACCTAATGAATAAGACCGAGTCGCCTGCAAACAACCTCTTTCCACTGACGAAAAGGCTCCATCCGGTCGTGAGCAAGTGACGCTTTGGTTGCCCTGAATTGTAGCCATCGAGTTTTAATCATCACATTGTGATTATTACGACTATATCGTAATATATAAGGGATAATAATAAAAAATTACCCCTCGGGTTTAGTTTAATTAGAGTGTTTTTGTTTTGTTTTTTTTAGTGCAAATGAACCTACCCCAGTAAATATGACGAAATGTCCAGACATTATCATGCAAATCCCAGGCCAAAAGCTCTTGTGCAGGTGGCTGCATTATGAAGTCCTAAAACAAAGATGACCATTCGTAAGTTCCGTTTAATGAATGTAATCGTACCTGAAGTCTTCAGCATATCAAAACCTGGTAAGTTCCGTTTAATGAACCCACAAGAGTGCTACTACTGAATACTGATAGTTATGATTTTTCAACTTTAGATCTAAGAACTTTATACCTTAATATTGGAGGGTGTAAAAAAAATCATTCAATGAAATATTTAAAAAATAAATAAATTAATAATTATATACCTTAGGCTTTGGAGGAGGGGTTGGCTTGGGAAGAGCTTCGGCTTTAGGAAGGGCTTCGGCTTGCTCTTTGACCTCTTCTTTCTGTTTAGATCAAGAAAATTAAAAAATAAATAAACAAATAATGCTAATAATAATAATATGCTTTACCCTGAAGAGGAATTACATGTATAAATAATGAAACCCAGGAATTAAAAATAAAAATATGAAAACCTCCAAGTTTCTTTCATGGAGCGTAAAGTTACGAAAGATCCCCCATCATCCGAAAGATAGACGGAGAGCTTATCTGGTGGATATTCGAGCGCCATAGCCGATATAACCATGTTCATCACCCCCAGAGACGGCTCCTTGCTCGGATCGGCCGTGAATATGAACACATCAACAGGTGGTAACTTATCATGCATCAACTCGTGCGCGAGGATCGCTCCAGTTAGCAACCTGAATCAAGAATTAATTGAACATGCTTTTTAAATAAATAAATAAAAGATCTCTATGTTTTTATAACATTATTTAGTATAATTACTTAAATTACCCCTGAAGTTTGGAGTAGTTACAAAAACAAACAAAGTAGTATCAAAATTACAGGAATTATTTCATCAAATATCTTATAATTACATTGAAACTATTAATATTATGAAGCTTTTTTTAGCGAATTAGATATATATGAAATAGAGGGTTGCAAAGTTATATATACCTCGGGAGGCCATACAAAACAAGAATGGCCGTAACCTCGGACTTACGAATCAGCTTCTGAGGTTGTGTCCTAATTCCTACTAGCCCAGCACGCTCAATTCTAGGCCTTTTCTGTACCTGTATATTCGTCACATTATTTATTATATTACTATTGATCATTCGTCGATATAAACAATTATTTCTAAAAGAGAAAATGGAGTGTGTGATACTGAAGAGTTTACACTAGTAACGGTCTGCTCTTTGGACAGGCATAAACCACTCGTTTTGGGCATGCGATGAAATCCCTAAAAAATAAACAAAGTTAATATGCCTCGGAAAAATATCTGCGAAAACATAAAAAAGGAAGAGAAAGAGAGATTATTTACATGTTTCTCCCCTTCGATGGCCTCGTTAAGTGCATGTCTCTAAACTTGTTTATGTTATTTCTGCTTCTAAACTTGTTTATGCGTGCAAGTCTATAAATGACAAGGTTGGTAAATCCTCAACCATAAGACAGCTAGGATTCACCACTTTACAATTTTCAAAGACCGCATAGAGAGAAAAGAAATATTGAATTTAGGGACGTTAAGAAAATAATATCATAAGCAGAGCCGTTTTACGGGATTTAACATCATTATTTTCAGATAAAGGCCAATTTGGAATGATTGATCTTAGTTTAGGGGATTTGATGAATGTAACTCCTATAAATAAAGTGTCATCATAATAAGCATAAACAGATATATCACTAATTCCACAATCATTGGGAGGAAAAAAAAAAAGAAAGCAACGAAATCATTTTTCAGTACAACAAAATCAAATTTAAAAATATCGAGTTAAATTAAATTGTGATTCCTAGTTTTGTTAAACATCTCAAATAAAATAGATTGTAATGCCAACCAGAAGCAACTTCGGCTCAGAGTGCAGAGTTGAAATCTGACATACCAATCTTGGGACATTGAAATGATATTTGAACCATCTAATGTAATGCGAGTGACTTGCGTTGCATGAGCATTCAGCGTCTGCACGTTCTCTCCAATGGACAAATTCCACATGAGGACAAGAGTGTCCATCCCTCCGGATATAATTCCACCCTCTAGAAGCTCGTCATTTGGTGGGATCCACGCCAACGGGCCTACAAAGCTAGTGTGGCCTAACAAAATCTTGGACTCGGTGAAATCACGCTTTTGTGGTTCCTCTAAAGTCCAAAACTGGATGGTTGTTTCTCTAAAAAAGGTAGCTATACCGGCATTGCCGCATACGCATATACCACGAGCCTAGAGATGACATAATTCGTCAAATAAAGTCAAACCAGTCAGTTAAAGTCTACGCCTTTGAATTATTATCAAGTTTTCTTAACAAGTTTAGTAGATAGATTATGCAAACATCAAGAATAACACCTCGATTTTTGCGTTCAAAAACCAAAACAAAATACGAGAAGATATATCAGGGGAATTTTCTTGGTATTCGCCCTAATGATCAAATAAAAAAATACTAGCAACAAGAAAATGGGAAAGAACAGTCGAACTAATTTATTGAACGAACATAGAATTTGTAACAAGCAAGCAATTAATTGCACCACATTCTGGGCTCAAGATTTATTATTTGTTTTTTCAAAAAAGGAATACATACATCCTCTTCGTGGCTGCGAAGTTGGCATCTCAACCGATACTGTTCAGAGTCGATATCCATCATTATCTTTTCCTAACAGAAAAATCAGGGTTTAGGAGATTTCTTCACCAATTTAAATTCTTTGAAATATAAATCAGTGCAGATTGCAATTGCAAGTTTATAAGTGCGTGCCCAAAAATTACAATTTTCACTTTTTGAGTCTGATTCGGATGATGAAACCCTAGGGCAATTGTCCTCCGTCATTGGTTCATCAATTACTTCTTCAATCCAAACTCTTCTTGATTAATTGTTCCATTTTGATTTCAGATGCCAATTGCGCGATACTTAACAAATTATTATACTCTCTGAGAAGATTACTAAATTTACAGTTGCAAATTAAAAACTCATTCCAAAACTAAACCCCAAATTAATACCCAATCAGTTGTCCCGAATGAATTGAAAAAAAATAACCAACCTGTAACATACGAGAGGCGGAAACGGCGGTGGTTGGAGCGAGCTCAGAACGGCGGCCAAAGCGAGCTTCGAGCGGCGGAAATTTTTTCTTGAAAGGGAATAGTGAAAAACGGGGTGAGATGAGGGAAACTAAAAAACAAGACGGCTGAGACTTAATGGACTCAATTACAAACCGTCTTCCTCAGGTTTGAGATGGAGCGGCAACTTGCCAGAGCGAGCTGGGAGCGGCAAAAAGTTTTTGGAGAAGGGGAAAATTGAAAAACGGGATGAGAAATGTGTTTGAAAACTTTCTATATTTTGTTTGAAAAATGGGCTCAACCTTTAAAATTGATTAGTTTAGTTAATTGGTAAATTGAAATCAAGAATGGTATTTATTTATCGTTCTGTATCGATGGACTTTCGAGAATGGTATTTTAATTACCGTTCTGTATCGGGGGACTTTCTAGAACGGTTTTAAAGATACCGTTCTGGAAAGTAAAAATATGTGCGGCAAAATTTTTTCATTTACGAGGTATTAAATTGGACAAGACTTATGAGTACGGTCTTATAAAAACCGTTCTAGAATGTACACTTTCCAGAACGTTATTTGAATACCGTTCTGGATTGACTCATAATCCAGAACGGTTTTTCAATACCCGTTCGTGAATGTCTACTTTCAGAAATGGTATTTAAATAACGTTCTGAAAAATCATCTATCCAGAACGGTAATTTCAAATACCGTTCTAGAAAGTCTAATTCAGAACAGTATTTTAAATACCCTTCTGGATGCACCAGGATGTTCTGTTTTAGAATGCAGTTTCTGTACTGGTGTGAGCTAAATATAGATGTGCTAAAACAATAGCTTTCTTAATTTTTTTGGGTCTACTAGGTTTCATGGTAATTAGAATGTAGGCATCGAAGTAAAAGCTGCAAGGTCCTTTGCAATCATGAATTTTCAGATTATATATGAGACTTGGTTTTTGGCACCGAGACCAATTTCGTTTGATTAATTCTCATCGCCGAGCCTTCGTTTCATTTTTTTTCTGTTTCAGGGCTTATGATATGCAACCATCAAATGTAATGGACGAGAAGCGGTTACAAACTTTGAGCCTAGTAACTATGAGAGGGAACTTATGAATTCCAGAGATGGAGTTATATGATAAATTGTGTCTTGATATTTTAAGCCTTGATTATCGCTTGTTTGTATTTTTTTATTTCTTATTTTTGCAAGAAAACCTAACAGACAGTTGAATTGGTGTGTTATTGATTATGTACTTATTAATGCAGGTATCGGCAACAATCTTGATCTCAATCTTGGTATTTCTTTATCATCAGATGGTCAACAGGGGAATGACACGACCAAAAATAATTAAACTCTACTAGCGGTGTTTATAGTTGTATGGTATCCTTTTCTTTTTTATTTGCTATTTTTTTTTTAATTTTCTTACAAGCGGTGTGGTTTTTCCAAGCATACCATATAAACATTACTTTTATTTTTATATATTTTTTAAATTTTCTGGGCTGCATCTTGGTGGTCCATATATCCCACTTAAAACAGGAAGAAGAGATGGTAGAAAAAGCAGGGCAGATATTTTGGAGCAGCATTTGATACGGACTAAAATGTTCATACGTGAAATTATGTGATAAATGTGACCATTTGTGGAAAGCGACCTCATTTCCTAGGGAGGGTATGCCCCTGGGAGGTGGGCGAGCTGTGATGATTTGAGTGGGCTGTTTGTGAAGAGTAGAGACCTGTAGTATGGGGATGACTTTTCATATAGGGTCGCGATCTCTTGTAATTTGGGCTGAGTCCTTGAGCCCGTTTGTGGATTTGATATACGTGAATTATTAAGGGGCTGGTGGGCTGTATGCCCCGGCTTAATTGGGATATCTAGGGAGAGGTTTGTTGTTTATGGGAACTTGCCATGTATGAGGAGTCCTAATTGAGAGTCGATTYTGGAATCCTYGTGTGAATGGAATTCTTATTATGAAAGGTAACCCTAGATATTGGGAATCTTCTCCTATCCCTATAAAAGGAGCCTTTGGCTTCTTTCTTAAAGGCTAATGCTTATTTACGCATTTTATTATCTGTGTGCACTGATATTATTGAGAGAGAGAAGAAGTGTGGTTTTTGCTTATTAACTTAAGCGTCGGAGGGCCTTAACGGGCTCGAAATCCGGCCCGTTCTAGGCGCTGTTTTGCAGGAACGGCGAGGTCGCTTGGAGGATCGCGGGAGACTTCGGAGGTCGCTGTGTCATATTTGGAGTTCTATCTAGGTCACTGATCTCTATTTTGAGGTTAGTACCCCCTTTATTTGGTAGTTCAACTTTTTGGACTCATCAAATTGGCGCCGTCTGTGGGAAAGATAGACATCAAGTCTTTGAGCGAAAGGTGTGAGAGATTGCATAAACAAAACATGAAGGAGAAGAACATAACACCGAAAGTTTTAGATTACGGATCCGGGTCCAACAATAAGAAGAAAAAGAATAGATTCATGCATCTTGGCGGGAAAGATGTCCTAGGGGAGGAGCAGGGGTACCCTCACATGAGCCCTCTGATTCGAGATGCGGGCAATACGTCTCCACCTTCTCCTAAAAAACAAGTTGGAAGGGGGCTGGCGAGAGAAGTGGAGAAGCAGACACTTGGGATAGAACCACAAAAATTGATCCCCGAGGCAACAGGAGGGGGAAACCCATCGAAGGAGGTGCCCGATCAAGGCAAGAAGGGATTCTTGGAAGGGCTTATGGACTTCGTACCTGTTGAAAAGAAGGAGGAGTTGCGTAAATACTTGGAGTGCGAGTTGAGCAAGGGGAAGGATAAGAGCGAGAAGTTAAACGTTGATAAGGAGGGCGAGTCAACGGTTGGGGAGGCGAAGAAGAAGAAGGGGCTTGGCAAGAGAAAGAAAGGAGACATCTCTAGTTCCTCCTCATCCGTAGATTCTCGTGTTCACACGCGGAGGGGAATAAAGCTAAGGCGAGATCGTTACAAGGGTAGAGGTCGCAAGTATCACAAGGATGATAGTGGGAGTAATACCCCTACCTCACACTCAAGTAGTGGCTCTTGGGGGAGTTCGCGAATAGGTGATAGAGGTCATAAGGGGAGAAGAGAAGAGAGCGAGGTGGGACCACATACTAAGGCCTTCAGAAAGCTGCAGGAGGCCATGCTGAAATTGCAGAAGCGGATGGATAGAGAAAGGTTGGAAGGGGAGGAAGGGCATCCCTTTTCAGAAGAGATGATGCACGCAGCGATGCTCCGAAATTATAAGGAGTTAGAATTTCAGTACCGGGGAACGACTGATCCAGTCGCACACTTGCAGCTGTTTGAAAACGCGGGGATGATGCATAACTATACGGGAGCTGTGGCATGTTGGGCCTTTGTGTCCACCTTGAGAGGGATCGCACAGAATTGGTTTTACCAACTCCCGAGTGGTAAAATTAAGAGTTATCAGGTGTTGCAAGCTGCCTTCCTTAAGCAGTTCTCTAGTGTCAGGCAGAGCGTAAAGACAGCCCAGTCGCTCTTCACGATGGTACAGCGACCTGACGAGACACTAAAATAGTATGTTAATAGGTTTACCAATGCTACTTTGGAGGTCCCTACCGCCACGGATGAGATGAAAGCCGGAGCTTTGCATCAAGGTTTAAGGAGGGAGGATTTGCGGAGGTCGCTGGTAAAGAAAGAAGCTCGCACGTACGATGAAGTTCTCGCGAGATGCCATAAATACGTGCAGGTAGAAGAGGAAGAGGAAGAACACCGACTGCGTTTCGGTAGAGAGGCCATAAACACGAGGGAAAGAGCGCCTGAGAGAGAACCGAGGAGGGAGCATAGAAGAGGTATACGCGGACTCTTGGCCTCAAATGCTGGGTTTAGTGCGAGACAAGAGCCGAATATGAAAATCTGGAGGGAGGAGGATTTCACACCACTAGCTTTACCACAAGCTAAGGTGTTTGGTGTCATGGAACTCAGTACCTGATCTAATACAGTGGCCGGAGGATCGCACACCCATCCCAACACATCCAAAAACTGTCTCTTTTTGTCGATTCCATAACAATTACGGGCATTTCACGGAAAAATGCAGACATCTCAAGGAAGAGATAGAGAGACTTATAAGGGCAGGGCATCTAAAGGAGATAATCTACAAAGAGAAGGAGCCGAGCGAGCAGGGGAGGACGTTGCCTCCACCCCCACCGGAGGCCCACCTCCTGCGCAGGCTGCGAGATAAGGGCGTCAGAGAAACCAGGAGTTCGGAGGGCCCCGGGGAAATAAGGGGAGGATAAATATGCTTTCGAGAGGCCCAACGGATGGTGATTCTAATAATGCGCCTAAGAAGCATTTAAAATCAGCTCGCAATAGAACATGGGAGGTCGCTAGTGTTAGCAGGCAACCACAGGTGATGAGGCCAATCATATCTTTCGGCCCCAATGATAGGCGTGGGCTACAGGAGAATCATAATGATGCACTGGTGATTGAAGCAGAGGTAGCAGGCTATGAAGTTAGCAGGATCTTTGTAGACAATGGGAGTTCGGTAAACATTATCTACACAGATTGTCTTGAGCAAATGGAGGTGGATAAGAGGGTGCGATATGTGAATACACCTATATATGCGTTCAATGGGGCACATGTAAATACGGAAGGTGAAATAACGTTACAAGTAGTGTTGGGAAAGGGTGTGAGCCGAATGGAAAAAGACTTGAAGTTTTTGATTATCCGAGGGAGGTCGGCCTACAATGTAATATTGGGGCGACCTGCTCTTAATGCATTTCAGGCTGTAACATCGACCTATCACATGAGCATAAAGTATCCGGTAGGTGACAAGGTAGGGGAGGTCATCGCTGAGCAACAGGTCACGAGGTCTTGTTACCAAATGGCGGTCAGAAGGGGGTTGATGGAGAACAAACGAGAGAGATATGGTGATCGGTCGGAAGGAATACTTAGCGCGAAAAAGATAAAAGAACAAGAGACATCTCTCCAGCCGAATGAAGAGTTAATGGAGATCTCCTTAGAGGAGGACCGGCCAGAGTATACTACGAAGATAGGTACCTTGCTATCTGAAACATTAAAAGACGAGATGGTTAGCTTGTTGAGGGAATTTCGAGATATATTTGCGTTTGGGGAGAAGGAGTATCACCAGAGGTCGCGCAACATCATTTGAATGCGGACCCAGAGGCTAGACCTGTAAAACAAAAAAGGAGGTATTTCGGACCTGAGCTCGATAAGATCATTGAGGAGGAGGTGCAGAAGCTGTTAAGAGCTGGACATATCAGGGAGACTCAATTCCCTGAGTACTTGTCCAATGTTGTGATGGTATCAAAGCTGGAGCAGAAGTGGAGGATGTGCATAGATTTTCGAGATTTGAACAAGGCCTGTCCCAAAGATCATTATCCTTTGCCAAGAATTGATCAATTGGTGGACTCTACCTCTGG
This sequence comes from Phtheirospermum japonicum, assembly GCA_014905375.1. Classification (NCBI taxonomy): domain Eukaryota; kingdom Viridiplantae; phylum Streptophyta; class Magnoliopsida; order Lamiales; family Orobanchaceae; genus Phtheirospermum; species Phtheirospermum japonicum. The sequence continues at coordinate 352,784 of BMAC01000779.1, forward strand.
GTGCGAGCTGTTAAGTATGATGGATGCTTCGCAGGAATACCATCAGATACCTCTTGCCAAAGAAGATCAGCCAAAAGTGAGTTTCGTCACTTCCACCGGTACATATTGTTTTGTATCCATGCCTTTTGGGTTAAAAAATGCGGGGGCGACTTACAGAGGCTAGTGGATCGTGTGTTTAAGGACCTGTTGGGGTCTACCATGGAGGTATATGTTGATGAAATGCTGGTTAAGAGCAGGCGAGCTGAAACGCATGTAGACGACCTGAGGAAGACATTTCTCATATTACGGCAGTATGGGATGAAGCTCAATCCGAAGAAATGTGCGTTCGGTGTGAGATCGGGGAAGTTTTTGGGGTATATGGTAACAGAGCGGGGAATCGAAGTCACTCCTGAGAAGGTGCGAGCTGTTATGGAGATGCCTCATCCCCGCACCGTGCGAGAGGTACAGATATTAACAGGTTGGATGGCAGGCCTTAGCCGATTTATTTCCAGGTTGGCGGAGCGAGGTGTCCCCTTTTTCAGGGCGCTTCGAAAGGGATCTCGGTTTGAGTGGACGAAGGAAGCAGCGGATGCCTTTGAGGAGCTGAAAAAGTATTTAGCAGAGATACCACTGCTGACTAAACCCATGCCAGGAGAAGAGCTGATTTTATACGTGTCAGTGGGGGAGGTTGCTGTGAGTTCGGTGTTGATAAGAGAGGAGGAAGGCGTGCAAAAACCCATCTACTATATTAGCAGGATGCTGCGGGGTGCTGAGTTGAAGTACACCGAGCTCGAGAAAGGAGGTTTCGCATTAGTTACTACAGCAAGAAAGTTGCGACCTTATTTTCTGAGCRATAGAGTGAAGGTGCGTACTAACTTGGCTTTGAAACAAGTTTTGGGCAATCCAAGTGTGTCTGGGCATTTGGTGAAGTGGGCAGTGGAGCTGAGTGAGTATGACGTGGTGTATGAGCCCAGGACCGCTATCAAAGCACAAGTATTAGCGGACTTTTTGCAGGAAATGACAAAACAGGTCGATGAAGAGATAGAGCTGAAAGCATGGACTTTATATACTGATGGTTCGACCATGGCATCAGGGGCAGGGTTAGGCATCGTATTAACTAGCCCGGAAGGAGAGAATTTGGAGTTCGCAATTAAGTTGGTGTATAAGGCATCCAATAATGAGGCTGAGTACGAGGCTGTGTTACAGAGGATCAAGATGGCTAGCGAGTTTAGAGCTAAGAGATTATGGGCGTATACTGATTCCCAACTAGTAGTTCGGCAGTTCGATGGTTCTTTTGAAACCAGAGAGGAGCGTATGGCAATGTATTTGGGGAAATTGCGAGAGGAAGCAGCTCACTTTGAAGAATTCACGTTGGAACATTTACCGCGAGCTGAAAATACATGGGCAGATCAGCTCGACCGAATAGCAGGAGCATTAATGACTTACGATACTCGAAAGGTCACGTTGATGCAGTTGGATGGTAGCAGTATTGAAAGAGGAGTAGAGGTCATGGAGATTGAGGATAAGGATGACTGGCGTGGACCCATTTGGGATYTTCTGCTCAAAGCACAAGAAGGTGTGGAGAGATTAAACACAAGGGATACTAGAGTCGCAGCTCGCTTCTGTGTGATAAATGATGAATTGTACAAGAGGTCACGATTTGGACCTCTTCTGAAATGTTTGGCAAAAGAACGTGGGATAGAGGTGATAAAAGAGATACATGAGGGATACTGTGGGGATCATGCGAAGGGGAAGGCACTGATGAACATAACAATGCGAGCAAGTTTATTTTGGCCTGGAATGAAGGCTATGGCTAGCGAGCTAGTCCGAACTTGTAAGAAGTGTCAAAAGCATGGTTCGATTATTCATATACCAGCCGAGGAGATGATGGTGATGAGCTCGCCTTGCCCGTTTGCGCAGTGGGGAATTGATATTGTGGGTCCTTTTCCAAGAACCCCAAGTAATAAGGAGTATTTGGTGGTGGCCATTGAATATTTCACCAAGTGGGTGGAAGCTGAGGCCGTCACGGGAACTACCGAGCAGCACATAATGGATTTTCTTTTTGATATATATTTTGCAGGTTTGGAGTGCCGCGAATTTTAGTCTCGGACAATGGGACCCAGTTTAATGGGCGAAAGATGCAGAAGTGGTGTAAGGATATGGGGATGAAGCAACGTTTTGCTTCCGTGGCGCATCCGCAGGTTAATGGATAGGTTGAAGTCCCTAATCGAATAATTGTGCAGGGACTTAAACTGCGATTGGAGAAAGCAGGCGGGCTCTGGGAYGACGAGCTCGCGTCTGTCCTCTGGGCCTATCGAACGACTCCCCGAACTACCAGGGGGGAAACGCCATTTAGCCTAGTTTATGGAATGGACGCGGTCATCCCTGCTGAGATAGTTGGAGAATCACAGCGACTATTAGCTTTCAATGTGGAAGAAAATGAGAGGTTAGCTCGCAGAGCTATTGAAACGATTGATGAGATACGAGACAATGCTGCAGCCCAGGTGGAACGTTATAAACAACGAGTGCAGGCTGCCTTTAATAAACATGTTAAACACCGTCGTTTTTAGGTCGGTGATTTGGTTTGGAAAAGAGCTGATGCGCTGAAGGCGACTAAAAAATTAGAGCCGAACTGGATTGGGCCATTCAAGGTAATAAAAGTGTTGCGAGGAGGGGCATACATCCTCGAGAGTGTGAAAGGGAAGGTTTTACCACGAAGCTGGAATGTGTGCCACTTGAAGATGTATTATGCGTAGATGGAGCGCGGGAGAAGGTAACTCTGGACCGGAGGGCACTTCTCCCGCATGAAGCTCGTTGGAAGAAAAAGTTGTTGTTTGAGGTGGGAGAGGGTAACTCTGGACCGGAGGGCACCTCTCCCGACCTCGGGATTCATGTTAAAAGTTGTTGTTTGAGGTGGGAGAGGGTAACTCTGGACCGGAGGGCACCTCTCCCGACCTCGGGATTTATGGTTGTACGAATAAGTGGTTGTATGTTTTTGGGTGGGAGA
>BMAC01000779.1:366110-409462 GCA_014905375.1 Phtheirospermum japonicum
ATCAACAGCTAGACGAAATCGGAGGGCCCCGCTTCGTCTCCACTGCACTCCACCACCACCGCAGCCGATCTGAACGTCCTTAGCCCCAATTCATTGTAATATATATATATATATATATGTTTGCCGCCACCGAGGGCAGAGTGTACGGGTTTCTGGAGGCCAAAGAGATGAAATTTTTCTTCTTGTCCATCGTCATCGTCAAACCTATCCTTTGATGATTCAGAAGACTCAGGATCCATCTTTACTTAACTGTTCCTACATAAATAAATAAATTAYTTAAAACATAAAAACTTAAAATTAATAACATTGACACACTCTCACAGTCGTTAATTGTCGATGATGGAATATATGTACACATCAGGATTTGCAAGAAATTGATTCATCTTAAACATATGCATGCATAAATGAAACTACAAAAATGTTACTCATGAAAAATGTGGATCCATGTAGAAAAAATAGAAAGTAATATTCTCTGTGTGCAAAGTTGGTGAGGTCCTACTTGATCCAAGCTGTGATACCATCTGGAAAATCTCCCTCTACCTGACAGAAACTTACTTAATGTTGTTTGATGTTCTTAAAAAAAAAAAAATAATAACTACCAAACCAATTGGTATCTTTGAAGTCTAGTTAATGTGAGAGCTTATGCTTCTGATTAGGAACTGGATTTTCTGAAGCTATGTTGGGGGAACTTTTCGCCATTCTTCGCTCAGAAGTTATTCCCAAACCAAAGGTTGGATTGAGATCATCTTTTTAGTTGCTGTGGGTGTGTGTTTTTTTGGGGTTGTTTTTGGGTTCTTTTCTTTTCTGTTATTTCCTATCTGCCCTTATGGGATTATCATTCTTCAAAGTTTATTTTACATTTGTGCCATATCCAGTCATACTACAGATATTCGGATACGATTGGCCCTGATGTATGGTTTGAACCCTCTGAGGTAGCAGTTGACATCTTTATCTATCTGATTTTCTAAATTTGGATTTATTTTTGTTTTGTTTTGAATTTTCTTTTTCTTTCTTCAAGGAAGCATCATGTATCCCATTTCAATATTTTGATGTTTACCCAATCTAGGTCACTCTATCCAACGCCTACAAGCACATTGTTTTTACTCATTTCCAGTCACCAGTACTTACATTTCTTTTTCTTATTTTAGGTTTGGGAGGTGAAAGCGGCAGATCTCACCATTAGCCCTCATTATCATGGAGCCATTGGTGTTGTAGATCCTAACAAGGTAGCCTTCATTAATTTATTTTCGAGTTCATCATGTCAAGACTCCCATCACAAGAGAGATTTTTTTTTTTAATAAAAAATTGAGGCCCCTCGTTACCATGCTGCTTCTGAATTTTGATTGAGAGCTTACGTTCTTGTTTATCCAACCTTGACCTAGGGAATTTCTCTGAGATTTCCACGATTGCTTCGTGTTCGAGATGATAAAAAACCTGAGCAGGCCACCTCTTCTGAACATGTTCTGGGTTCATTTCAGTCAACATATCTTGCTTAATTTTTGGGCATCGTTTTGACATTTGACCGAAGCCATTTATTTGTTGAATTCAGGTTGCAGATATGTATAAAGAGCAGAAATACAATCCAAACATCGCGGCTGAGAAAAAACTGTACGCGATGGTGCTGCTGGGATTCTGGATGGAGATCGGGCAGCCCATGGACTACATCACGAGCTTGAGACTCTACTTGGATTCCTTGAGGAAGAAGTTATCTCAGAAATTGTCATCGGGGGCCCACATAATCGGGAACGTCTTGGTGGACTAGAGCACAAAAACTTGGGACGGGTGTCTGATCGGGCCCGATGTTGCGATCGGGCCAGGTTGTGTCGTGGAGTTAGGCGTGAGGCTGTCTCATTGCACGGTTATGCGTTGAGTTCGGATTAAGAAGCATGTGTGTGTCTCGAGCAGTATCATAGGTTGGCACTCGACAGTCGGTCAGTGGGCCCGTGTGGAGAATATGACGATACTTGGATAGGATGTTCATGTTGGCGATGAGGTTTACAGTAACGGAGGGGTGGTTTTGCCTCACAAGGAGATCAAGACGAGCATCTTGAAGCCTGAGATATTAATGTGAACTTTGTTACCGATAGTGGTCAGTGGGTTTATACTTTTGGGTTTGTTCCTTTTTTTTATATAATAAGATATATAATCACCCTAATTTACTTATTCCTATTATCAACTGTTTACTAATTCCTAAGATATATTAACTTTTGTGTAATTTCATTGGGTACATTTTGATCGAAAGTTTTTTTGCTTAAATGATATCATTTATTATATATTATTTATTAGGTGGGATGGTATAAACGAATGGGTACCTTTTAAAAAAATATATAAAACCACATCGGTTCTCAAGAAACCGACGTGAAAAAGTCACAGAATCCACGTCGGTTTCTCACAAAAAGCCGACGTGAAAATTCATATAATCCACGTCAGTTATCTCTAAGAACCGACGTGAAATGGCATAGCTTTTCATGTCGGTTTTTAAAAACCGACGTGATAGGACGTGACTTTTAACGTCGACGGCTATCACGTCGGTTCAAAAACCGATGTTAAAAGTAAAAAAGAACCGACGTGAAATGTGCAGTCTGTAGTAGTGGTAGGAAATAGTACGAAGATACTGTGGAGAAGTTCGAAATAAAATTGGAGGAGCAAAAAGAGAAGATGAACAAGATGAGGGCTGAAATTTCCAACTATATATGTGAAGAGATGGCACTCATGGAGGATATAGCTACCCTCCATAAAGACTTGGCGGAGGCAGACGACAAAATCGTTGAACTTAAAGCCGAAACTGCTACAATGGAGGAGGAAATAAAAGATCTTGAAGATGAGGCTTATGGACCCAAACCACCTAGGAATTCATATCATCTTTAAATCCTTGTTTAATTATTTCAGTTGTGTTTATTTATGTTTTTAAGATCAAGACTTGGTTTTTTATCGTTTGGTTGATTTCCTATTTTAAATAAAAGCAATTATGCTTACATATTGAATAAATAAAGGATTTATGCTTGCGCGATTTACTGTTTTCTATTTAACGAATCTTTTTGTGAGTTTTGCAGGAATAAACTAATGTACATACTTAAATTAAAATGTAAAAAAATATATAAAAAAAACTTATACAAAAAAAATAATAATAAAAATAAGTTAAAATAATAATAATAATAATAATAATAATAATAATAATAATAATAATAATAATAATAATATATTACAGCGAACAGTACCATCCGACCGGATGCAGGGATAAACCGATTGGATTAAAGTTACTGGAGAATCATCCAACCGAACAAGAGCATTATCCGATCGGATAAAACACACTAGACTCACATCCGATCGAACAGGAGCATAATCTGATCGGACGATAGCGTAGATTTGTCAGTTTTCTCTAACTCAAAAATTTCACCCTTAAACTAATTATTCTCCTATATTACAGAGCAAAAGCAAAAGAATTACTCTAGAGATATTCTTAATCCAAATTCTTGCAAACAAATGATTCCGATCGGAGAACTAATCAAGCAATTCCATCCATTCGGAAGAAAGGGATCAAGTCCAATTTTTTTCCTCAAACCTCAAGAACACAAATTTGCAATTCTCGAGGTAAAATTGCTTGAACTCGAACTCATTCACTGCTTGGGAATTGATTTGTATGGATTTTTAAAGGTAATTGATTGTTGGGAGGACTTGGAGGTTGTTTTGGGTGAAAGTTTGTCGCATAGTAGGTGTTCGAAGAAACACCTGAAAGAGTCTCTGTATATATATTTTCGAAGTTCTTTTTATTTTCGCAATAGCTTCTGGTCCACGACCGAGGAAGGGAAATAACTCGAGAATAAGTCATGGGAAAGGGACGAGCAACGTCGGGGGAGGCTTGGCTCCGTTCGATTTAATTAATGATAGGGAGGTGACGTTGTACAAATTTTGATTACACGAGACGTTTACTCTCCTCGGCATATCAATGCGGATTTCTGGAATCGTCATATTTCCATGAATGATAAAACGGCGGAGATATTCATGGAGGGCATCAAGGCCCTCGATCTGTTAAAGTGGGCCGACATTAGGCAACCCAGCTACCGAACTCTAATGCTTGAGTTCTTCACGACCTAAAAGCCCATTGCCGATGGCTCTTTCGATTGCCGACTCCAAAACCATCATACCACCCAAGGCGACCTCGACGTCATTTTTGGAATCAACAGTGACAAAAAGGTGGATAAGTCATTTCATCACGATGATTATGACAAGAAAGATTGGTGGATGAAACTTTTAGGAGTACCACCGGAGCCCGACTGCCATTTTAATTCTACTTCATTAAGATCGAATGACATGTATTTGACGTATAAGTTTTTAATGCAAGTGTTTCTAGGAAAGGATACATGACATAGATCTCATCATCTGAATTACGAGCTATATGGATCGTGCACCACCGGGGTGACGTGAGACCCTATCCGCTTCTGATGGCCGCGATAAAGAACGTTCAATGAATGAACGATAGGAGGACGACGAAGCTCATCTTGGGCACGTTCGTCACCGAGCTCGCCAAGTATCAAAACTGTGACCCTTACGACAACGTCATTATATATCCGAGTGTGGCAATGCTCACGAGTACAAAAACAGGATTCAAGAATAGAGATTTAAGAACGCCTCAGGACGCGACGTTCTTAAATGTCAGGCGGTGGCATTTTTGTAATAAAAGTGTCACATACGAGAACGTCTTTTTCAAAGACGTTCTGGTATACTGGATATCCAGAACGTCGTTAAAAAGATGTTCTCGTATGTTAGATATCCAGAACATCATTAAAAACGACGTTCTCGTATGTTAAATATCGAAAACGTCTTTAAAAATGACGTTCTCGTATGTTAAATATCGAAACTGTCTTTAAAAATGACGTTCTGGAAAGTATTATTCAGAACGCCTTTAAAAAGGTGTTCTCGTATGTCATATTATTTCTGTATTAAAATACACCCACAAAATTAATTTTTTTAATTAAAAAAAAACTTATCTTCCTTCCTCTCCCTCCCGATGGTTCAATTCGACGATTTCCTTCCCTCTCCCGATCTACCTTCTTCTTCCCATATTCCACCAACACCATCACCACACTCCGCCGACGCCGCACTCAAACCCTAGCCACCACCACTCTGAGCAAGCACGAGCCCAAGGACAACACATTCTCCTGAGCAGCACTTCGCTAGGGTTTGACGGCTGGCCTCCCTTGCCTGAGCACCAGCTCCAGCGCCTCCCACCTCGGAATCCCAGCGGCGACACCACCACCTCCGTGGCCGCAACTGCAGGATTCTCGTTCAAATCGCCGCGCCGCAAGGGACCCCTTCAGTCCAAATCACTTCGTGCTTGTATGGATCCATCACCCATCTCCGCCGCCGCCGACCACCCAGGAACACCTCTGCCGGTATACTCCGGCGGCATCGGATATGCCTCCGGGTACGATGAGTTCTCAGGGTTTCAACTACAGGTAGGTTTTTTATTACTTTACCTCTGCAATTCAATGTTCCTTTTGTTTTGTTTATTTTACAATTAAAACTGAATTATTATTTTTTATTAGCAAGACCATTATAAAAAAATTAATCAAATCAACGAAGAAGTTTGAGTGAGTTGCAGCTCGACGGAGAGACTTGGCTATCCGTGAGGTGAAATAATCCTGATTTTACTGTCTGTTTTTCTTTTTCCCCGATCTAGGTTTGCCGTTTTATGTTCGTTTTGTTTGAATGTTTGCCATTTTATGTTCGTTTTATTTGAATATTTATTTTAGTCGATAGCTAGTTTCATGTGTTTCCATTGATTTGAAGTCACAACTCGAATTTGTAGCAAAGAAATTTTGTTGTCTAATGCTTCTTTTGGTCAATGCCGAAGAAATGGGAATGAAAGCAAATTGGTTGGTATTGTATCTGAGGTTCATGTCATTCTCTTAGTGCATTTTATCCGGTGTTCATGGTCCTTTATGAACATATCTGTTTTAGTCCTGATGTATTTTCTACTGATATGAGGAGTCCAGATCATATGCAATGTGCTCTTTTTATATTAATAAATGTGCATTATTCTGCATTTTGTTAGCTATGTATATGTTTCCTCACTTAGGATAGGAGCCTTTTGAAATTGTGCTTTATTGTACATTTTGTGCTTATAAGTATATATAATTTTATAAGAAGAGTCTCAAGCGATTGTCTTTTTTTATATGATAAACAAAAGTTATGACCTCATTACTTATTGTATTTTATGAAGGAATCGTTGCCTAGTTGCAAAGGGATTTGGACTGTCTACCACAAGAATTTACGCAGTGATTCCTCAAAAGGGGAAGCTGATGAAGATGAATATCATGCATACTTAATTATTAGTTTGGAGAATCGTACTATGGTATGCCATTGATAACCTTTATTTGTGGATATGGTGACGTAATTGGAGAAGATATTGCAATTAATTGAGTGGACCTCTAGTTATCCTTAACCTATGGTTTTTCATTAATGCTTGCAGTATTGTAATAGTGGTCTGTTTCTTGTGCTACAGGTACTGCAAACAGCTAATAATCTTGAGGAGGTAACTGAAAATGTTGACTACTACGTCCAGGGAAGTACAATTGCAGCAGGGAATTTGTTTGAAAGGTGTGTTTCTCGTCTGTGTAACATATACTATATTGACGGTCTTTGTGATTGTTTTTTTTTCTCTTCTCCTCTCATCTAGAATTCATAGTAATTTAAAAGGCAAGTGATAAGCTATATTCTTCTCATTAGTGGTACACTGGGGAAGATATGTAAATTCTATGGTATTTTACTAAAGCCCTTCTATTATTGCTACTTCTAGAAAATATGGGATATGGATTAATTCATGGAAATGGACAGTGTATTAGACTAAGAAGACTAAGAAATGTATAGTAGGCATGAAATTGGTACAAGAACTGTGTTATTGAGAGCTTGATTTCAATGGATTATCCCCCACTATAGACTATACGTTAATCTCTTGAAACATGCAATAATATATTCTTAAAGATGATTGGTGCTGGGGGTCGAAATTTCTTATTGACCAGCTATTTGTTAAACTCTTTTGTACCAAATACCAGTGTACATATTAGATATTTGATAATCGGTGATAACTTCTGTTATGTACGCATTTATTCTTTTTGAAGGAGTGTTATTTAATTTCTTATTGTTGCAGTGAGTCTCTAATGATATTTCATTTACATAGCTGGATATATTTGAGAGGTCCTAATAGGTGAAAACATTTTGTCCTAACTTTTTAAGCAGACGACGAGTTATCCAAATACTTGCCTGTGGTGCTCGGATCCTTGATGGTGCTTTTATGACTCAAGAATTGAGCTTCAAATCTTCCAATGCTTTTTCTGGAGTTATGACTTTATCTAATGTGAGCAACTTTATATATTGCGTCTATGCCTAGTAATAAACTTTTTGCTTCAGGTGTATCAGGGAGAGCAGTATGTAAATAATCCTACACTATCTGATGTGGCATTCTTGATAGAAGGTGGAAAATTTTCCCCAACTTTTTTTAATGTGCTTTATTAATGCTAAATAATATCTTATGTCTATTTAAACTTTTTTATTGTTATCATTAGGAAAATGGTTCTATGCACACATAATTTGTTTTCTAGCTTCTTCTGATGCATTCAGGGCTATGTTTGATGGTGGTTACTGGGTGAGAATACATTGCTATCATGTTATAGCTTATAGTCTGTTATACAATGATGAATGTGCATATGTTTAATGTATGTTCTCTGTCGGTGTTATGCTTTGTTTTCAGCCTACTACTTGATAACATACACCATAGGATATGTTGAAATTATGGAACATTTATTATAATTACATTTTTGAAATGTGATGTTTCAATCTCCAGTTTTTGTTGTTGGATGGAAATTAATATTTTTTTAGCGGTTGTTTATAATAGATTCATTAATTTACCTATAAATTGCCATGTATGTCCAAACAAGATGTTCTTTAAAATTTGATAACAAGTCCGATTGTTTAATTGCTTATTGTTAATTTTCTAAAAAATTGCTCAAATCGGATGCATGAGAGAGATGCTAAAGACATAGTGATTCTTTGCAATCAACATGCTAAGTTGTACGCGTGAAGCATTTATATCTTCTTCATGTCGAGATTTGTTAATTTATCCTAGATGATCTTTAAAAAAAAAAAAAGACAAGCAAAAGAAAGAGGGTTGGGGGCGGGCAAACTCTGATTTGCTTTTTCCATCTTAAAATTATTGGGCCTTTGGGCATTACTCATTTTTAGTGACATCTGGTAAATTGTTCTCTGAGTCAAGCTGATTTGCCCAACTTGATTGATTCTCAGTGCAAGGCCTTGGTTTGATTCCTGGGGTAGTTGGACGTTTCCACTCATCCAATGGTTGAAGAGTACCCCACATTGGCTGGAATGCCATCAAGATACAGAAAGACTCTGAGATTCTGGATGATATTGGAAACTGTCATGTTTATTTCGTTCATTCTTATCGCACAGTAATATGCCTTAATTTTGTCTGCTAGCTTATTTATTGAGGTTGTGTTTAGATACCATTTATTTTCATTTGGCTAGAGATATTTTCCCCCTAGTAAGTAAATTTCTACCAATATTCCCCCCTTTTTATCTCACAAATCACATCTATACGCTTTTTAGAAATGTAAAAATCGCTATTACACATTTTCCACAAATTACACTGTTCATCCACTCATTTATTTCTACCTATCAATCATATGCAATCGTTATTTTATTATTTTTATATCATTCCACCTTTCATCTTTACATTTTCATCTCATATCCAATCACACTCCCAAAATATATCCCTTTTTTTTCAAACATTTTCTCATCACTATTCTCTAGCAAACCAAAATTTTCCAAATAAAACAATATCCAATTGCAACCTCATAACTTTACCTCAATTGTGTCCTTTGCATTTCAACTTTCAAGTGGCTAAACTCCTATCTTTTTCTTATGTAGTCAAATGATAACAAAGAGTGGGTTTCTTCTACATGTAACTATGGAGACGAGTTTATAGCTTCTGTCAGAAGGGGAAATGTCCATGCAGTTCAGTTTCATCCGGAAAAGAGCGGTGGTAAGAGTTTTTACATGTTCTTATCTCTAAGATAGAAACTAAGTCAGGAATATTATTATATAATTTGCAAAATTGATTATTTGAGTTCAAAGTTTCTATGATTATGAGAGAAACCAACAGAACTAGACCAAGACATTTGGAAAATACTTTTGTTTGATGTCCTATCCAAACACACAATTAATTAATTATCATCCATATTTTAAAATCCTTGCTATGTGAGCTTGAGTTGAGGTGGTCTCGTCCTACGAATTTGTTCTATAATGATCAAGCTACCTCTTACTCAGTTTCTATGAAAACTTACCATAATATTTTGAAGATCAGTGTGCTCGTGGGAAGTTATCCATGTAGTAAATTTCTAACCTTCATGTGAAGTCTGAAAACCAGTTGGCTGAACATACAATAGACAAACACATTTTACTCTATTACTTGTGAAACCTACTACTTAATTTGGAAAAGTTCCAGTTCCTTTGATATGATTGTTTCAATTTCTAAGTTCTAACTGTAAGCTCTATAAGTTACATCAAAAATTAACATTTTTAGACTTTTTGTTTTCCATGGGTCAGGTTATTGCCTGTCTTGATGTGAGGGGAAATGACAAAGGTGACCTTTTTGTAACCAAAGGAGACCAATATGATGTAAGAGAGAACACTGAAGAAAATGAGGTACTGCCATATGAATGCATGAATTACTGTGACTGCCATATGTCGTTAAAACACCTTTATCTTTTTTTTCTAGATATTGAAAACTAGTGCATTTTAGTAGAGCAACACACACACACACACACACACACACACACACGTATATGGATAAAACAATACATTACTCTGGAATCCCAGCTCCCTCTTTTGCTCCTTGTCTGACATAAGGAATTTGTAAACTCTAACTGCTGGACATTTTTGCTACTAGAATCTAGCATATTATTGGAGTCAGCTCAGCATTTTACATTTATTTTCCTCATCAAGCTGAAGTATTATCTTATCTGCAATATTTTCCTCTGAACTTTGTGCTGCCAATACCATTTTATTATTCTAGTTTAGAGTTTATTTTTGCTTCTGTTTTGATAATCCATGATTATCAATACAATCTGTTATATTTTGACTTATCTAAGTTGATAGATGTATTGAACAATTTATTTTGATAATTTGGAAGGTTTCTGCCTTTTTTCTGAATGAAATAACACTGAGATAATATTGGTATAAGATATAAATCTCCACTTTGTTTGTTTTGTTTTTCATGAAGGTGAGGAACCTTGGCAAGCCGGTAGATCTTGCCGGATAATACTACAAAGATGGAGCTAACGAGGTATGCCTTGCTTTTAGAAAAAGAAGGATGTGAACCAAGATACATACTAAAATACTATTTTATGAAATGAATACTGAAATTTCCTCTTTCGCACTTTACAGGTTAGCTTTTTGAATATTACTGGCTTTCGAGACTTCCCTCTAGGTGATATGCCAATGCTGTAGGTTTTTTTTCCTAAATTTTAACAATAAACTTAATTTAGCCTCCATATACTGTTATTGGTATTTATGAGTAGAATAATACGACAAAGAACAGTATATTTCGAGGCATTTAGTTTTCTTAGTCTATTTTCTATCGTATGCTAATTAGTTACTTTTCTTTTTTGCAATGCAATGTTTAACTTGATATATAAAAGGATAGTTGCTATAGGATTTAACAGTGGGAGATTTGAAAACATTTACAGTTTCCCCTATCTGTCTTCTAGGTACTGAGGTTTGCATCAGAGAATATTTTTGTTCCATTGACAGTTGGAGGCGGTATTCAAGATTTTACTGATGAAAATGGCAGTATCTCATCTCCTCGATAAGTTTTTTGCCTTTTACTTTCTCTCTAGAGTTGGTAAAAAATGAAAGTAATAATTTCGTCTTTGAGGCATGCTTGTATCTTATTTATCCTGGAAAAGTAATAACTTAAAAGCAGACCTTTTTTTTTGCGAACAATAATTTAGTTGCTCAAAAGTGCTTTTTGTTTGTGATTTTTAATTTATGGCATGCAGGTATTCCCAGCTGATCCAGAGAGTTTTTCCCGAGACACGTAATTATTTCGTTAGAGTGCTGACAAAGCCAGTCCAAGCAGCATGAAAGATTTTAGGGTGTGATTTAACAGCAGTTTTGATGCTATCTTTGAGTAAGTAGTGACGCGAGAGAATGTAAAGAAATTGTTTACTTTTCTTCCTATTGAGTAGTTATCTAGCTGAACAGAGGAGAGCCAAATTGTTATATATTCCCACCCCCTTCTTAGTGTAAACTCATTTATTATTGTGATTAATGACATGTGTTGTTTGATCTTGGGATTATATAAATGAAATGTGTTTTGTGAATTAAATAGGTAATAAAATTGTAATATATGAGCAGGTGCCTGCTTTTATTTAATTTTTTTAAATTTTTTTCTACTTTCTACAACGGTTATTCAAAAACCTGTTCTGGAAAGTAAACTTTTCAGAATGCCTATTTTAGAGACGTTCGGGAAAGTAAACTTTCCAGAACGCTTGTTTTTAGAGACGTTCTGGAAAGTATACTTTTCAGAACGCCTGTTTTGGGAGACGTTCTCGAAAATACATTTTCCAGAATGTCTATTTTTCGCGACGTTCTCGAAAGTATACTTTCCAGAACGTCCCTTTTTCAGACGTTCTCGAAAGTATACTTTCCAGAACGTCTGTTTTTGGAGACGTTCTGGAAAGTATACTTTCCAGAAAGTCTATTTTAGAGACGTTCTAGAAAATACATTTTCCAGAATGCCTATTTTTTCAGCCGTTCTGGAAAATACACTTTCCAGAACGTCTCTTTTTCCGGCGTTCTCGAAAGTACATTTTCCAGAACGTCTTAAAAAAGGACGTTCTGGAAAGTACTTTCCAGAGCTGCAAAACTGACTTTCTAGAACGGCTGAAATTTTTTTAAGAACATCTCTGAAAAATCGTTCTTGAAAGTCTGACAATCAAGAACGCCCTGCTGAGGCGTTCTTGATTGTCAGACTTTCAAGAACAGCTCCATACAGAATGCCTCAGCAGGGCGTTCTTAATCTGCAGAAACAGGTGTTCTTAAAAGCTGTTTCTGCACTAGTGGCTGTTTGAAAGTCGAACATGCAATGGTCGAAATATTTTCATTTTGACTTTCATGATGCCCTCAGAAAAGAAAAGGGCCGAAGCAGTCGAGGACACCGACGACGACGAGAATGATGATGATGACGAGGATGATGAAGAGAATGAGGATGACGATGAGGAGGACAGAGATGATGGAAACACGGGTTTCCAATGGTAAACACATGGAGACTATGGGGAATGTCTTGAGTATGGCAGTTACAGTGGAGGGTACCACGATGGTAGTGGTACCTACGCGAGTCGAGGGTGTAGTCACCAGTACTACTACGACGAGCAGTGGAGGCAGCAACAGGACTTCTAAGTGAGTGTGATGAATCAGATGAGGCACCTAAGCCTCAATCAGGAAGAATATGCGAGAGACGCTAGACAGGACACATGGGAGGCACGTGAGGAAGTCAGGACGTTTCAAGGTTACCTAGAGAGATTGGACGCCAACATGGCCACAACAAACCAATATCTTGCTAGGTTGAACGACAACGTCAAAGCCAACCATGAGTACCTCATCACCATTGATGGACGCTCTCGAGACAAGAGCACCTCTACCCACCACCACCTCCGGACGACATGGACCAATAGGCGGGCCCGTGCTCCAATTTGTATCATTTCTGTCCATACTTTTATTTTTTTAATTTGTGTTGGGTGCGTGGGTGTCTGTATTAAATAATTGATTCGAATTTTTGCACGTTTGAACTGACCCTAACCGTTTATTGCTTATTCTGATCAGCAATAAGGAGACTGCTTATTTTTGTATACAGGGGGGGTGAGACCGATCGGAATTCAACATAATCAGTATCATCCGATCAGATGGATAGTAATATCCTACCGGATAAAACCTACTGTCCTTTTATCCGACCGGACAAGGACGATAATCGGTCGGACATATTAATTGCACATCATCTGGTCAGACGAGTAGTATATCCAACCGGATGACCTATCTGTCCGCATACATAATCCAGAACATCTTAGTCAATTTATTTACTTTTCATCTTTTTATTATGTGACTACATACGAATTAACCAATTGCTTATGTCAGCTTTAGTTGAGATCATTCCCATGCTTATTTGTGTTTGTACTAGCTTGCCTGTCGAAATTATGTATTGTGTGATATGTCAATAGAGTTCTTTTGAGCTTGGTTAGTGCAAAGTTTCTCAAAACCTATTTATATAATAATTATTTAAAATAACACTTAGTCATTAGCAATTTTTCAAAACTTTTAAAACTCAATCACCTTGCTTTCAAATTTTGAATAAAACCCTAGTGAGGAGCTTTGTATGTTTATCAACATTTCATGCGGTGATTTGATAAGTGTTTTGAGAAGTCTCTAAAGTCGCATGTGTATATTTTGTTTTGGAAATGATGATAGGCACATATAAAACCCGATTCCAGCTATATTCATAAATAGAAACCACTATAAATTCCTAATAAGCCTCATCAAGCCTTTATTCCATCTCTTTGTTAGCCATGAGCATTATTGTAGATCTTATTTTGGTTAAGTTTGTGAGATGAGAGTTTATTTTTGGGTTATTGAGATTGACGATTGCAGGGTGGGAATTAGTGGGTTACTATTATAAAAACAAAAAAAAATCAAAAAAAAGAAGAAGAAGAAAAGAAGAAAAAAAAAAGAGAAAAAGAAAGAAGTGAAGGATGCTTAAGTTCATAAGAGTATCTAAATATTAAGAATAAAGCCTATGTATAAAGTCAAGTATTCGGGGTTTGGGTGAGATATAGACTTCGTTATAAAAGGCTAAAAATACTAGTACATGGTTATTTTGGGAGGATTGAGGAGAAAAACTATGCTCTATTCTTAGAAATACTTGATTGAGTGAGTTATTGATTACGTTTGTTCGCGAGTTAGCCACACATCTTTATATATGACATACCTTACCAAAGAGCCTACATTACAACCCTTGAAAGTCCTAATCCGATTCTTGACTATATGTGCACACATATATGCGATGTACGAGTCTTTGATTTTCACGAATCGTTGAATGCATATTTATGTTGACCCGAGCGTATACACTTACCTTTTGAAAAACACGAGCAAATGAGTGCACCATTATTTATTTCCCTTCTATGAGGACGCATTCTTTTTATTTAAATGTGAAAAGGTAACACGAGCTTAGCTTGAGAGTTTTCAACAAAAGTGTTTATATTTCCAAAACTAAGTTATATACACAACATGACTCTTTGATCTAACTACTTTCATTCTTTCTTAATTTTGATTCTTTCGTTTGTTCGAGGACGGACAAACCAATAAAGCACGGAGTGGTTGATTCGTACGTTTTTTTTACGCTTTTGTACATATTTTGATTTATATTTGAGTCTTTTTACCATCTTTTCAGGTTAAGAATATTTTGCATGATTTCGCATTCTTTGGCTTTTTCCTTACTTTTCGACTTTTCAATCAATAATTGGTCATTTTGGACCATTTTTCTTATTTTTCTCTTATAGTTGAATAGCTTGACAAACCTGGGAGATGAAGACAAAGGAATCAACACTCGGAATAGCCAAAAGAACACTCGTCTGGTCGGATGAACTGTCTAACCGAGCGGATTGGCCTACAAAACACGCATCAGTCAGATAAGCACTATGTCTGGTCGGACAAGAAGACAAAATCTTTCATCCGATCGGACTCATGAACAATCCGATCGGATATATACGTTACAAATGCAGATTTTTGGGATTCTTTAGTTACGAAATGGCTTTTGAGCCTTTAAAACTCAGAAATTCTCAACAGAAACATATCTTTTCATCCCTAGACTGGATCATATACCATTAGAAGAGAGAATTGACAAATTTCTCTACCTTTGACTTAGAGCCCTTACGGAAAAAATCTGTAGAAGTTCGATTGGTTCGTGTTACCCACTGGAGTCAGAGGTTCGTGACAAGCTTCAAGAATTCAACGAGTATCATCGCATCCCTGGAATAGTTGGAGTTATCAAAGATTCATCGTAGTATCGTGATAGTGTTTTCTCGGAATTTAGTAAACTCTAAACCTTGATCTTGTTAATTAGTATGGGTTTTATGTTCGATAATAATCTTGTGATATTATGTTTGGATATTTCAATTGAATCGTTTATGGTTTAATACTTATGAACGATTTTGTGAAGATTCGTTTTGAGTTAATTAGTTGATCCGTATTATTGTGATTTGGATGTTTTGGTATGATTTGTTCATGGTGGATGCATATTTGGTATTTGATGAAATGTTTACTTGGTTCATCAGTCTTTAGTTCATAGTTGAATTCGTGAGTCAATTGGACAACTCTTGAGAAGAGGTTGACACCCTCGTAGAAAGATTAGGTTGAAGTTTCGATTTACTTGAATCATTCCTTTAGTTCGTTTAATTGTTAATTAAGTTTGCGAATAAGTTACACAATTCTTGCGAAGAGATTGACAACCTCGTAGCAAGAATAGTTTCAAATCAATTTTTCTAAAAGTTCAAAGTTTTCAAAACGAAAACCCCCCTTCATCGTGTGTTTAGAATAAGAACTCGTGTTTTTATTATAATAAACATCGTTGACTCCGTATTTCCACTCCTCGAGAGAATCAATCCGGTTTAACTTGCTAGTCTACAAGTGACCCTATTCTCTTGTGGGCGAACTAGCTATTTTCAAACATAGACGCGCTTGGTTTAACTTGGATTTAATTTTGAAACACAAAAGTTCGGATCACCTTAGATTTCAGGCAGCAAAATAAATCAACCCTTCAAATCAAGATCAATGAAAAACCATATACCATAACAATAATCCCCATATAAATCCATTAAATCAAATGAAATAAACCATTCAAACCAAATAATATTAGACCAAATAAATAATATTAAACCAAATTAATCAAATGAACCATGTTAAATATACCATATAACCATATTAATCTAATTAAACCACATTAAAATATATCCACATCTTACGAAGAGCTTAAGAAATATAAGTCCCTTCAGTCAAGAATTGAACCACATAGAATCAAATAAACCACACGCATATCCCCATTAAGCCATATAGAATCAAATAAACCATTCGCATATCCCCATTTAGCCATATAGAATCAAATGAACATACACATATCCCCATTAAGCCATATACAATCAAATAAGCCATACACATATCCACATAATTATAAACCACACAAAATCAAATAAGTCCTCTTAATCAAGTATTAAGCCACACACATATCCCCATTTAAACACACCCAATCATATTTATTGTTACCCATTGGTGTAACACGACTGACTCCCAATTTGTATATTTTTGATTTTAAAATAAATACTTATCTTGATTCTCAATTCCTAATTAAGTTCCTTTGATCAATTGGTATAAAACTCACGGTCTTTCGCCCAAGGACTAGATTTCCCTCTTTCCCACAGACGGCGCCACTTGATGTGACCAAAAAGTTTGGTTCACTAAGAAAAGAGAGTAATAACCTGAAATATTCGTTACGCGACCTGATAGACTTCCAAAAATCTCCGGTGACCTAATCAATGCAAAATAGAATCCAAGCCAGATAGCCCCGGCGTAGGCCTTCTGATGCTTAAGTCAGATATTTTTTGAGAGAGGTATACGAGAGCTCAAAACGTAGTATATAAAATCAACTTAGATCAAAAAGTGAGGCCTGAGACCTCTTTATATAGATAAGAGACGTGTTCCTAATCTAGGGTTCCCGTCTTCTATTAAAACTATAATACCATAAATAGAGACCGACTTAGAATTAGGATTTCTCTTGTATGTTAAGTTATCATAGATGTTAGAACTATCAATAAATTACCATAATGACCATGGGACAATAAACATATCCATGCATTCATTCCGTAGGGACCCCATACCATGTCAGCCCACCAAGGCCCAAGACCATGTTAACCATAACGCCCAGCTCTCAATAACGAGCTACTATAATACCATTTACCTTATAAGAGCTCGCCACCCACATATAAGAGTTCGTCACTTCTACACAAGAGCTCGCCACTCTCTGAACAACACTCCCCCCTATAAAAAGATTGCACCTTCTAAAGGGGAGGTCGCTTCCTAAATCCTACAAACCTGCATGTTCGCCGAACAAGATATTTGATTTCGTATCAGCTAGTACCCATATTCTACTTGATTGATATATGAGATCAAGTTGAATGTAATCATGATTAACCCCAGAAGTCAATCCGACGCACCTCTTTATAAAGCATGAAAACCATTAAACATCACTTCAAACTTACAAACATTACATGCGTATTGTTGTTGTGTCAGACATGCATCGCAAGCCCATTTACTCATAATATATTTATTCCGGTGGGCCAGAAAATGAAAGGCCCACATAAACCCTACCAGACTTTACGCTGCCCAAAAAAGCTCTTTGTCTTCTCAGATTTACACCCTACCAATACAAACACCTTTTCATCTTTGTCTTTTGATATTTCAAAATAATATAAATAATTATTCACCATCTTCTTCTGCAATAAAAACTCTAAGAACTCTGCGGCGAAAAATACAGTCTTCTTCAAGTCAGGAAATTTAAAGACAGCAAGTTCATTCTCCTCGACATCATGCGTAAGTCCCCCTAACTTATCATTTCAATACTTATTATTTTGATTTATTGCAAATTTCTGCTTTCTAAATATATATCTTTTCTTCCCCTTCCCCATTTCTACTTTTTTTTTTCGTACGACAAACCTCATCTTCTTCTAATTATGACTCCCAAAACCCTAACTCCCCCATTTAAAATATGTCGTCTGAGATGGAATCAATAGTATGTGTATATATTCCATACTTTGGATATATTGTATGGAATTGACATAACACCCAATTTGCTACATCTATTTGTTCTGATCAATCTGAAATAATTCTTATCTTAGTAATTCTAATTCCTTTCCTTTTACTAATAAYTAAGAGGAAACCTTACTTAAACTTATTTTTAATGCCCGAACCATGATATGAAGTAATTCGATAAAGCACAAATAGCCTTTCTCAAATTAGAACCTAAACCACCCAATATGCGATTCGCCCGAGGCAAGATCTTATTATTGCATAGTCTTTCGTTCTCCTATGACTCGACCCAAAAGAAGAAAAAAACATTGACATATCCGAACTCAGTCTAGTCGATCAACTAGCGGGAAGCCCTTCCTAGTTTGAGCTCAAGGATCAGACTAGAACCTTAACTGAGAGCATTCCTGAAGTTATTCTCCTAACACAACCAGAAGAACCCTCAACCTCTACACCTACTTATTTTTTCTTTTCTAACCCAATAACTGTAGTTCCCCACTCTGTTCATGTTGAGATACCTCCTCTCACACGAGCTACCCAGGTAATTGCTGAAAATCCCTGGGTACTCCCAGATCGGAGTAAGCTCGCAGCTTTCATGGAAAGCCTCAAACTCCTAGAAACCATTAAATTCACCCAACCTGAAGCCGAAAAAAATGACCTAGATATCCTCCTCCAAACCATATTACCCTTTTTGATGATCACTTGAAAGCAGGAATTGGATTTTCCTTACACCCTTTTCTAGTCGCTGCTTCCCAGAAGTACAAAGTCGCCCTATTCCAAATGATCCCCAACTCAATTAGATTTATAACCGGGTATATAATCCTATGTATATATTATAACGCAGAACCTGATGTAGATTTCCTCAACTTTTACTTTTAGAAAAAAATCAGAATGGTTCTTTTTATCTTTCTTCGTTTCAAAAGAAGTATTTCCTTCTTATCCCCTCATCAAAGGTCCACGAGTGGCGATCCAGATTTTCCTTCCTTTATTCCGGTGAGCCTTGGTCATTCCCTACAGAATGGAAGGAGGCGACCCCTCCTCAAGAGGTGGTGCCCACCGAGAAGTCTCGCCCTACTCTCCACCAACATAATTCAGGCTTGCACAAACAATAGAGCAAGCTTCCCTCTGACATAATGAAAATTACAGAATCAGAGAGGGTGTATTCTTATGTGGGCATCAGCTAACGACCTCTGCCAATAACTAGACCTAAATTCGGTAGGTTTATTACATCATAAATCTTTCTCATTCTTTATTCTGCATAAAAACAAAGATTAATACATTTTTCCTATTTGCAGGGTGTACATAACTGATTGTGTATACTCGAGCTCGAAGAGTGGAGCGGTAGTCCAGCCAGACTCAAATCCAGCCGTGACTTCTGCAACTCCAGCTCCTGTTGTAAATATCGAAGAAGAGGTGGAGCTTGCCCTGGCTGCCAAAGATAAACTAATGGGGGCCACAAACTCAGACGACCAAATGCTACTACCCGCATGAATTGGCAAGGGTAAAAAGAAAAGAACATTGCGTGGCCGAGCTCAAGAATAGCCTGCATCTCCTTTTCTAAAACGTCATCGCGCTCAGGGAGCATCTAGTTCGGGCTCCCTAAATCTTGACAAGGGCCTCTCGCAATGTGAAAATACCGACCAGATTCAGTCCTTCCTCCAAAAACAAGTGATAAACAAGATAATTTATCTTCTTAAAATCATATCATATGTTAATATGTTACCATATATTTAAAACTCATAACACATTGCTATTGTTTCTCATGATATTGCTGTAACCTCTTATGGCGACACTATCAGCTACCTATTGACAGCGACCTCTGAAGGAGAATCATTGAATAAATGGAAGAAAGTGTGCGATGAGCTGACAACCCATGCCGATAGATAAACAAAATAACTTTCTTCAACGCAAGGAGAACTAGATGAAGCTCATCGCTAGATACCGACCTCGATAGAAGAGATGAATGTTGCAAGATGTCAGTTAGAAACAATGAAGGATGAGGTCGCCCAACTGGAGACAGCGAGATTAGAGATCACTCAACTTGGGAAGCGCCAGATGGAGTCGGAAGAGCTATTACTGGAAAAAGAGAGGGGAAATAAAGAAGCGGTGTATGTGGTACGCCAGTAGGGATTAGCTGAAGTTCGTCTGACTTTTTTGAGAAGCGAGGTGGGTCGGAAGTTTGCAGAGGCTTATAAAGCCTGTTTGATCGACACTACTGCAGAAAGTAGATACAAAGGCGCCTCATCCACGGTGGTTTTGAAAAAACCATCATTAAATACTTTTTTACGGCAGTTTTCCAAAAAGCCGCCGTTAAATCGGTCATTTAACGGCAGTTTTCATAAAACCGTCATAGAATCGTACATTTTATGGCGATTTTATGAAAACCGACATTAAAATTGAACTAATTAACGACGGTTTTTAAGAAAGCGCCGTGAATTAACAAGTATTCACAGCGGTTCCTTAAAAACCAACGTTAATTAGTTCAGACTTGAATTATTGCTGTAGATTTAACGTCGGTTCTTTAGAACCGCCGTGAATAAGATGACATTTAACGGCGGTTTCATAGTAACCGCCGTAGAATAGTAAGCTGCCATGTCACCGATCCTCGTCCTTATCAAGCAAAAATTTTGGGCCGTTGATCCGTATCTGATCCGTCGATCTGGATTAAATATTAAACTAATCAAATATTAAATCAAAAAAATAATTAAATCTAAAAAGAAAAAGCCCTAATCCACTCTCACTCGTTTAGAACCTCCGCCCTAATTTCACTCGTTTAGATTTTGAAGCTTCGACGACCATATGGCGGAGGCGGGGACGGTAAACCAGAAGCGGCGGCTGTGGGACGGCGTATTGGAGCTGACCATGGTCGCGCAAGAGAGGGGCACCGACCCCTGATTTGCGATAGGGGCGGTGAACCAGCAACGGCGGCTGTGGGACGGCGTATTGGAGCTGACCATAACCGTGCAAGAGAGGGGCACCGACCCCCTGATTTGGGCCATGGAGCTGTCCTCGAGCCTCTCCACCGCCGGAGTTTCCATGCCGTCGGACCCGTTATCTCTGCCTCCATGGATCCCCAAAGCCATACCACTTCGCTGCAACGGCTTCAAAACGTCAAAAAGGTAATTTCTTCTTATCCTGGTTTCAAATTCGATGCACAAATTGAATTATGCTCTGTAGAATTGATTTGGATTTATTTTTGTTTTTATTAATATTTTCTTGGTGAACTCCATATTCTGATAATAATTGATGAGGAATAATGTGGCATCCGAGCCGAGCCGGCTACCTGAGCTTCATTTTGGATTACCATTTTAGGCTAATTTCTGAAAGCTACTTATATTTTGCATCCCGTGTTGTTACTACTCTTAAAAAAMATATRGGAGTTGACATGTTTGAAACMTGAAGAMCTCAAAGAAACTATAGTTAACTAATAACTTGAGATTTTCTGTAAAAGTATATGCTACTTTCAATTAATTTATTTTTCCTTTGATTGGCGTTCRTCAATGATAAAGATGGGTTGATAWRTAATGATTTGATTTTCRTTTTCATAMTGCTGTTATTTTAGCTATCTTTCATGTTATTATTTCGTTAAATAGATGATGTCCTTTTTTCTTAATATTTATTAAATTGTTGTCATTATGTGTATTTTGTCTTTTAAAGCACGAACACTCGAGAAACAAGTGGTTGTGGTAAAAACAAAATGAGCCATGATCCCAGCTTCATCAAAATTGGTTATGTGGGAAGCGCATATGGACATAATTGGGATGAAAAGGGGCATAGTCAAATTGTTCAGATATTTATTTCTCACCCAACACAATGGTATTTACTCGATTCAGTTCCAGTATGCTGATAATGGAAACCGGGTGTTGTCTGCTAAGCATGGTAATGGTAGCAACATTGGATCAAAGTTTGATGTTGTAAGTTGATTTTGATTTTAATAGTTCACTGTGATCAAATTATGTTAAGATAGTTTCATTATTTTTCAGTCTGTTTTCTCACAGCCTAGACATAAATTCCTTTCATAACAAAATTTTTCTCCAATTTTACAAAGATGTAGTCATGATGGATATACTATATACTCATTGATCCACATTATTGCACTTATTTCTCCGATTTCAGGGTTTTTCTTTTTTTACTTATTTAAGTCTTTGGAGAAGGTATTAATAACTTTGAAAGATAACAAGAATTTTTTTTTTTTTTTTGCAACTGCCAAAACCGAGGGTTGCTTTCTGTAGTTATAGTTAAAAGAATTATGGTATCGAATAAATTAACAATATTGTTATGATGGTGCAGGTGAAACTGTGTAATCAATTTAGTTGAACTTTTGGCCTTGGTTATTGATAGAATTGCGACTGGTGTGTTTTTCATTAATCAATTATACAAGGTAAAAGAAGTATAAAATATTCTAGAAAATATTCACATAATAAAATACAAAATATTAACGTATTTTAATACACCATGCAGTCAAAGGCGCACAATAGATGTGATTAATTTTTTTGTACTCTTTTCTTTCTTCACCTCATTCTTCCAACTTTTATTAAAAAAAGAAATATCGCTTTTTTGCTCCAGGGGTGGCAAATATGAAGAAGAAGATGCCAAAGTCATTATGGTACAGATTTTAAGTGTGGTTGCATATTTCCATCTCCAAGGTGTCGTTCACCATGACTTAAAACCTGAGGTAGAGCCATTGAAATTTAGCAATTTTATCCGCTTTATTTTTATTCATTTATTATTAAAGATTCTGTAAACCGGTGCCTATCTTTCATTGAGTGTGTTTGTTAGATGAACTAGCGAACTATGGTAAATTTTAAAGATTTCCCCCTTTCTATTTCCAAGATTCTTGGAGCTTCTTGTCAACATTTTATTCTGTAGAAATTTATAAAATTCTCATGTACATAAAACTTTGTCATAAAAAATAAATCCCGTGTAGTGATACATTAGTTCTTTTCACTAATATTAATGTTAGTAGCTATGCATTAAAGTTGTCTCTAACTTTAGTAACTATGTCGTAACTATGCCATTATGGCCATTTTTATATGTGGAAATAAATTGTCTCATGATAACATAATATTTGGAATGTACATTGTCTTTTATTAATCTATAACGTCTGAATGGAAAATGCCTTTATTTGATTTAATTATTAAATCACATTAATTAGTCAAAACTGAACTCATATTGAATCTCTATTCGACCTTTCTTACATTGGCACAGAATTTTCTCTTTACTTCAAAAGACGAGCATTCCTTTTTGAAAGCCATCGACTTTCGACTCTCTGATTATGTAAAGCCAGGTTCAGTCTATTATTTCCAAATCGTTCCATCATTCTTGTCGTTATGATCGACTCGAGTTTGACTTTTATCTGTTTTTTGGCAGACGAAAGGCTGAATGATATCGTTGGAAGTTCTTATTATGTGGCACCTGAAGTTTTGCATAGATCGTACAGAACAGAGGCCAATATGTTTAGTATTGGTGTCATTGCTTATATACTTCTTTGTGGAAGAAGACCTTTTTGGTCCAGGACGAAATCTGGAATATTCCGGGCTGTTCTAAAGGCTGACCCGAGCTTTGACGAATCCCCTTGGCCTTCTTTGTCCGCAGATTCTATGGATTTCATGAAGAGATTGTTGAACAAGGATTATCATAAAAGGATAACGGCGGCCCAGGCCTTCTTTATACTATACCACTTTAAGATTAGTGTGTTACATTGATCGGCCTAAGGAGGTACTTATTCATCTTTGCTTCTGGAAATTAAGATTGACTTGTTCATCTGTTGATAAGATTTCGAAAAACGACGTGGGACTGCATTTGGGCAAAACGACATTAGGTTTGTAAAGATATGAGGGAGCTTCAAAAATTATATTTATGGGGTCTTGGTTAATCTAGAGCTATAGATAGTAAGCTTTATGTAACTTTAGTCTTTGGTGAAGTTTCAGACTTCGGTTAATGTTATATCCTTTGGTAATATTAATCAATTGAGATGGTTGACATATTTGTAGATGGAATAGATAATTAGCTTCAGATTTTTCTTTATTAATATGTATATTTTGGTGCAAATCTTTCATTTCTTTTTTTTTTACTACTTTCTAGAAGGTAGTTTTAAAAAACCATTGTGAATTATCCGATCTGGAAAACAGATTTTCTAGAAGGTATTTTTAAAAACCGTCGTAAAATCGACCGCCGTTTTTTTTTACGGCGGGTTCAAATACCGCCGTAAAAAGCCTCACTTTCTACGATGGTTTTTGAACAACCACCGTAAAAATTTACGGCGGTGGATTCTACGGCGGTTCTAAAACCACCGTTAAAAGCCCAAAATAACCGACGTAAAAATACTATTTTGCAGTTGCATAAGGTAGGAAACGGGGCCAAGTTTTGGTTTAAAACCACGGTCGAACAAGCCTATGCCCAACTCCAAGAGGCAAAGATCAACTTTGATCTGGATAAGAAGAAGTTGGAAGGTGATCTACCCCACTTATACTTTTGGCGGGTGATGATAAACAAGATCCCAAAGCCATCTAGTGGTCGCAATGCATAGCCAAGGCAATAATAAAGGTCGGTCTTAGCGACGAGATTGATGCCCCCTTGGATGAGCTGGTTCCTCCTTGTAACGTTGTGTAATCTTGGATCTTTCCTTTATTAATGAAAGTTGACCTTTCTGTTCAAAACAAAATTTTAGCTCATCATGAATGAATTGCTCATTATACCAATTATGCCTTAGCATGAATATCATCGAGCTTCCCTATAAACCTATAATCTTGAAAATATCTAATACCATAAATCATTCTATAGCTGGAACACCATAAAACCTGCCGACCTCAGAAGTCTTGAGCAGCTCTATATAACCATAAAACTATGGACCTTTCCATAAAGTCTGAACATCAAAATGTATGACACATGGACTGAAGCATCGCTTTATAACCATAAACTTCATATCACCAAGTATATGCTGATCTTAGCAAAATATGGCCCTAAGAGACCATAATGAGAAAAACCATAGTGCAGGTGATCAAAAAACTACTCAGTCCCATAATAAATCATAAGAGACCAAGCATAATACTTAGTCCCCCATGTTAAAATAATGAAAACAAGGCAACACATCCGGGTCGCATTAACTAAATAAAGTTAAACCATATGTGACCAAGAAAACCACTTAGTCCCCCATATTTAAATGATGCGAGCAAAGAAAACTACTAAGTCTCATCACCTCATGATCTTGTAATCACCTAATCACATAACCACATAACCATATAATCACATAATAGCATAATCACAAAGTACACTACATAGACACCCAACAGAAATAACTTAAGAAATATGTTAATCAAACATATTATTATTGGAGAACATGTTAGTCAAAGACATTCCTAAAATCACAACAAAGCAAAGAATGTGTTAATCAAACATACTCAAAGCTCATAGCCGAAGGTTAAAAAGAACATTTTAGTCAAACATGTTTCTCACAAACTTAGCCACATACCATCCATCCATAAATCCATCGCCAAGCTAATAAAATCGCCGACCCATAACCATATCCATAAAATCATCATCGACCTGATGAAAGCGTCAACTCATAACCATATCCATAAAAACCATCGCCGATCTAATGAAAGCGTCTGCCCATAACCATAAAACCATAGGACCTATACAATGCCATAAGAATAATCCTTTATTCATCGTTGATCTAAATAAGCATCATCCCATTGTTTGTATATAGTTCATACAAATTGTAATCCATCGCCAACCTAAATAAGCGTCGGCCCCTAGTAATAGTAATAAAAGATAGAACCTCCATCCTTGACCAAAGGAATTAGGTGTAGTACTTCTTTAAGTGGCTGATATTCCAGCTCCTTGGTAATGCTTTTCCCGCTTCATCTATGAGCACATATGCGACTCCCCTTAATACGTTGATGACATTGAATGACCCTATCCAGTTAGGATCCAGCTTTTTCATAGTATCGATTACATCGGTCTGTTTCTAAACTAGGTCGCGGACCTAAAAACACTTTTATTTTACTCATTTATTATAGGCTACCTAAATCCTTTGTTTGTATCTTCCGACACGTGTTGTAGCTTTATCACATATTTCATCAATTATTTCCAAAGCCCCTCTAGCTAATTTCTTATTTTGTTCCTCATTGAATGTCTCAAGTCGATGAGATCCTCCAACTATCTCTGTAGGAATGAAAACTTCCATACCATAGATCAAGATGAAGTGTGATTCGACCTTAGTAGTTCGCAGAGTAGTTCGATAAGCCCATAAAATAGAAGAGAGCTCTTCAAGACAAAGTCACTCTATTTTTTCCAGTCGCAATTTGATTCCCTGCACAATAATTCGATATGTGACCTCAACTTGTCCATTATAATGGGGATGTTCTACGGAAGCAAGTTTTTGTTTCATCCCCATCGTTCTACACCAATCCTGCATCATGTGCCCATTGAATTGTGCACCATTGTTCGATACTTACACTCATGGAACGCCTTACCTGCAAAAATACTTTTAAAAATAAAATCAATTATGTTTTGCTCGCCAATGTTTGTCACAGCCTCACTCCACCCATTTCGTAAAGTAATCGACTGCTACTACAAAATGGATCTTTTTGCAGGGCATTATTGGCAATGGCCCCACAATATCAATGCCTCACAGTGCAAACAGGCAGGGGGAGCTCATCACCATCATATCTTCCACAAGCACGTGAATAATAGTTGCGTGCATCTGACACTTTCTGCAAGTCATAACAAGCTCGCCTGTCATACCCTTCATTCCTTGACAGAAAAAACCAGCTCGCAAAGTAATCCCAACAACACCCTGCTTTTTTCATGATCACCACAATATCCCTCATGTATTTCTCACAACACCAAAAACCAATCTTCTCGCGATAGACACTTCAAGTATGGTCCAAAGTGCGATCTCTTGTACACACACCCATTCATCAAACAGAAATGTGTCAGTGTCCTGGCCTCCTTAGTGGATAGTTTCATATTTCCAGTGACCACCTTATCGAGAGTCTCTCAAATAGGTGTCTGCCAGTCCTCTCTTTCATATATTTCCACGACTTCCTTCCCTTTTTACAGGCTTCTTTGAGCTAACTCCATCAATATGACTTTTCTTGTCTCTCAAGTGCCTAGTATTCCCGCCAACTTGGTGAGCTGATCCTCCCTAGTATTATCAGATCGCGGTAGATGTTCCAATCTGAATTCTTCGAACTGGGCCAATCCTTCTTTAAGATTTCTCAAGTACTCCTACATGTGCTCTTCCCTTTTTTCAAAAGACCGATCATACTGGCGAGGTACCAGTTTTGAGTCAATGTATGCTTTTATTCATCTCGCTCCTAGGTCGCTTGCCATTTTAATGCCCTGCAACAATGCTTTATACTCAACTTTATTATTGGGGGCCTTAAACCCCAGTTTGATCGGAAAATTGAGATTCTCCCCTTCCAGACTAGATATAAAGATTCCTAGCCTTGCTCCAGTTACCATAGTCGATCCATCCACATGCAGAAACCATGCCTTTTATCCGGCCTCATTCTCCGTCGAGCTCAACATCTCTTGTAAAGAATCCACCAATACCTAAGCTTTAATCGTTATTCTCAACAAATACAACAAACCACACTCATTGATCTCAACTACCCGCTTCACCAATCGCCGTGGTACATTTGGATTACTCAAAACCTGCTAGAGAGCTAAATTAGTGCCTACCTTAACCTTATGACCCAAGAAATAAGTTCAAAGCTTCCTTGAAGTTTAGATCAATGAAAGTCCACCCTTCTAGAGTTCTGAATAGCTCAAATCATAATCTCTCAATATCCTTTTGATATAATAGATCGGTTTCTGGACACCAACATATTCCCTGATTAGTACTGAACTTACCGGGACCTCGCCGACAGATATGTAAAGAATCAAGTCCTTTCCCAGCATAAGTTTAGTTAACAGTGGAATTACAGCTAGGTACTCCTTAATCCTATCAGTAGCTTCCGGTTCCTCCTTGGTCCATTCGAACTTGGACCCTTTCCTCAAAGTTCTAAAAAACCTAGATATAGAATGAGCAAGCGCTGCAATACGACCAGTTAATACATGTATGTCCTTCATTGTTCAACACTGAGGAATCTCCATGACAGCTCGCACCTTCTCCAGGTTCACCTCGATACCTCGTTCTGTCAACATATACCCCAAAAACTTGCCCGATCAAACCTCAAAAGCACACTTCTTAAGATTCAGCCGCATGCCATAATGCCTTAGTATGAGAAAAGGCTTCCTCAAATCCTCCACATGTGATTCTGCCTTGTTACTCTTCACCAGCATGTCATCCACATAGACCTCCATGGTTGACCCTAGCAGGTCCTTGAACATCTTGTCCACCAACCTTTGATAGGTCGCCCCTGTATTCTTTAATCCAGATGGTATGGACACAAAATAATACGTACCCATTGAGGTGACAAATCTCACCTTAGGTTGATCCTCCTTCTCCAAGGGAATTTGATAATACCCCTGTGATGCATCCATCGTGTTCAGCAGCTTGCATCCCGAGGTTTAGTTGACTAGTTGGTCAATGCGTGGTAATGGATAGTGATCTTCGGGGCAGGCCTTGTTTAACTCATGAGAATCGTCGCATATCCTCCATTTTTATCTGAGTTTAGGTACCATCACTGATTTGTATCTTTTTGTACATATTTTCATTATCGTTTTTGTTTCACGTTGCGTGTTTTTCGCTTGCTTTTTGTTGATTTAGGAGTCGGGTTGGTCGTTTTTCGTATTTCTAGATTTTCTTAGTTTTTGTACGTTTTGTTATTAATTTT
Source organism: Phtheirospermum japonicum (assembly GCA_014905375.1). NCBI lineage: Eukaryota > Viridiplantae > Streptophyta > Magnoliopsida > Lamiales > Orobanchaceae > Phtheirospermum > Phtheirospermum japonicum. The sequence goes on from BMAC01000779.1 coordinate 394,820, forward strand.
CGTAGTTTTTCACGTTTCCGTTTTTCTTGGCCGTAGGACGTCCAAGCGGGGCCCACGCTCATTTGGGATCGTTGATACTCGACTCAGGAATGGACGGACAAAGCAAGGAAGCGCAGTGGACGAGGTTCAACAAACCGGCGGACGCGAAAAGAACGAGAAATTGAGCCGGGCGCTGGAATCCAGTCGACCGACTGAATGTTCAGTCGATCGACTGACCTTTAAGCCGATCGACTGACCCGGCTAAAATCGACTGGATTCCAACGAGTTTTGAAGTTTTTGACAAGGCAGTCGATCGACTGCCTACCTGGCCGATCGACTGCCGTCGATCGACTGAGCCCCAAGATCGACTGAATTATAGGGCTTCAGGCCAATTTTGACGGAGCAGTCGATCGACTGCCGACAACACCGATCGATTGCCAGTCGATCGACTGCTTTTTCAGTCGATCGACTGAAAAGCAGAAATTTTGAAGATTTAAGCAATCAGACGTCATTTCAAAAAGCAACTTGTCCTGATAGCTTTCTCCTCCAAGGAAGCTCCCCAAACCAGCTTTTTCTCAAGTTTTTCATATTTTACTTATTTTAATTCCTAAAAATTCTAGTAATTAGTTATAGATTAGTTAAGTTTAGATCTTAGCTAGTTAGTGATCAAGCTTTGTTTTAGCTATCTTTTGTGAAGAATCATTCAGCTTTCAAGCTTTTCCTCATTCAAACTTTTGTGTAATCAAGTACATTTGGTAATCTCTTTCCTTTAAATTAGTTTCATTTCCATGTTATTTTATCTTGATCTTGTGTTGAAGTTTGATTCTTGCTTTGTGGTTGTTTTGATCATTTAATCCCTATTTTCATTTTCTAGCTTTCTAGCTTATGAGCTTATGCTTTTAAGTTAGTAAGTTGTAGTTAATTTAAAAGTTTGTAAAAGTTTATTAAATCTTCCTATTTAAAACCTTTAATTAATGTTAAGTACTTTGTTGACTTATTCAAATAAGTTGACTTTAATTTTCCCTCCATTTCCCTAATTTAAAATTATTAAGTTTTAATAAGTTAATTAGTTTAAATTGATCATTTTTAATATAAGATTTAATTTCCTTTAAATGTTTTAATGTTTTTAAATCTAAAGTTTCAATTTAAATCTTAGTTATAAAAACCGAACAATAACTATCGCTTTTTAGGGTTAAATTAGCCTAATCGAACCGACGATAAGAACGAATAAGAAAACTGACGACCGATCACATCCATCCTCGAGAGACACGACTCAGGACAACTCACCGCATCTACAGTCGACTCCGTACTATTGCGGAGACGATTTTTAGAGCGTCGAGAAATCTTCGATCAATCACAACATTAGATAAGTACTCCGGGAATTAGATCACTCGGATGTGGCCAGCCTTCAGTAATTTTTGTACCTCCTCTTCTATCAGCTTGTCTAGTTCTGCCCCAAAATGCCTCAACATCTGTCGCACACATCGTGCCTCTGGGTCAGCATTCAGGTGATGTTGTGCGACCTCCAGAGATACTCCTGGCAGATCCATACCTCAAATAGCAAAGATGTCCCAACATTCTTTTAGCAAATCAATCAGCTCCACCTTCACGGTTCTGTCATTTGAGTCCCTGATAAGCGAGAAATTGTACGGTAATTAATGGTTTAGCTCCTACGTTTTTATTTGCTTAATATTCTCATATATGTTTATTTCTCGCATATTTATTATTATGAGTAGTCGAACACCGATTGTATATTTATTATGCTATAATAAATGAAGGATGTGTTACAAGGAAGCTGAGAGACGAGGATCAACGAATCGTCGAAAGAAAACCGATGAGTCAGGAGGTTGCGTCTATGGCGCGTCGATGCCGAGGGTGGCTCACGTCGGTCGACGCAATGTGCGGCAATTTGTCTCTATTGCGTTGTTTGCGCGCGAGTCGGTTGACGCTCAGTTGATGAGAAGCTGTAGTAGAATCGATTCAAGGTCCGTCGGTCGATGCCATGTTGATGGGAACTCTCTGTTGCGACGATTGGAGGTGCGTCGGTCGACGCACATGCGGGACAACACGAGCGGGTGATGCGCGTCGAAACCGACGCGGCTGGGCTATTTTTGGAAGAATCTTGTGCGGCAAGATATAGGAATCCTATATAAACTCATCTTAAATCCGTCCAAAAAAGACATTAATAATATCCTAGGGTTCCAAGGCTTGAAGAGGGGATCCCAAACCACCCAATAAACAAGAGCTTGAAGATCCAAGACCAAAAACTCAAGATCTAAGCTTTTTCATCTCTTTCCTATCTTAGAACTATGTTTTATTTTGCTAGATTACGAGAACTTACCGGATTTTTGTTCGTTTTGTAAATCGGTGGGGCACCTTGTTGGTTCTTGCTCGGTTCGCAAAACTCATACCACTCAAAATGTGGATAGCGAAGATTGGCAAACGGTTAACACCAGACTCCCTCGTCGGCGTTCCAGTTCTCGAGCTCCGATGGTCCGCACCCGTATGGAACACCGTCCGGTCTCAGTCCCTACTACTACTTCTGTGCTGATGACTTCCAATGCTTTTAACGCATTACAGTCTGATCTCGAACCTGAGTCACCACCCACTGCCTCGGTGGTCCGTAATCGTACTGATTCTCGCCTGGATCCTTCGGCGCTTCCTACCTTGGAGCATACTTCAGGGTCCGAGTCCGAATCGTTACCTCCCGCTCCCGTGACCACAGCTCCTAAAGCCGCTGATACTCTTGTTACTTCTACTGGATCGGAAGGGCAGGACTACCGTACTGCTTTTGAGCCTTCTGACAGTGGCTCAGATAAGGATGAGAAACTAACTGTGCAGCTCTGCAGGAAGAACCAACCGACCGTTTGCGGTTCGGGTGAGATAGTTTGTGACACCTCTCTACAGCTTGTGCTTTATGAGAAATCTGCTTCTTCGAGTAAGAGTGGTGTTGATCAGGTAGCCATGGGTTCCTCGGATAAGGTCTCTCCTTCAGCGCAACGTACTCCATTAGTTTGTCTTGCTCATGACGAAGGTATTATAGTGGACGAGTCGGACTTTGGCAGCCAACATCGCACCCCTATTTTTCGTAAACCTGCCACTGATCGGGAACTATTTGACATAATTAACAAATTACAATAGGAGTCTTCTACTCCTTTCATTATCAATGATCCAAAATTCTCTCCAGCCCTACACCTTATATATGTTGCTTCTGGACAATCTTGGGCTGATATGGCTGAAGATGAAGCTTCTACTCCTTCACGCAAAGCTTCAAAGAGTTCTCTTAAGCGAGGATTTCTTATGAAGCGCTAGTTTCTTTATTTTCGTTTTCTTTTCATTGTTTGCTATGTACTCGGACACTTTTCTCCTTTTTTAATAAAAGCGCCGCAAATTATTTAAAAAAAAAGTAGTAAAAAATTAAAAAAAAAAAGAAATGAAAGCAGGTGCACCAAAATTGCAAATAATTACAATCCCAATTTTTTCACAACATAGAAAAAATAAAAATACACTACAGAAAGAAAATTCAAAACGTGCAAGTGAGATTAAAAAGAAGATAATGGTTGCAAAAATGAAAGAATTACGAAATTGACAGTATATGTTCGGAGATCAACAAAGAATCGACAATCAATTAGCCCTTAATTAATTGAAGAAGTTCATTAAAATAAGATTTCATTTTATTAACATTTTAGAATGGGTATATTTTGCATGAAAAAATTGCACCATAAATACTATAATTGGATGATTTGGCTCCACCCTTAGATCCATTGTTTGGCTTGGCCTTGCATTCAACAGCAAAATTCTTTAGTCTCTGCAAGGCTTCAGTCTCTCCGCCCACAAGAGAAGCATTAGCAGCCATTTCACCGTTCTACAAAAGATAATTTAAAGGATTATCAGAGAGCTAAGTACAAAATGATAATATTCACTCATAAATCAACAATTCTTTGGTATGGATAAACTTATTCATTAAAAGAGAAAAATACTGATTTTAAAAGTATTTTTAACTACTTAAGAGGTGTTTTATATCTAAATATGAGTATTTCAAAATTGGAACATTTGCTGTTTATGTTTCACCCAAAAATATGACAACGCCTGAACCTTGCGCCTTTCCCGACCTGCACACACAAACACGTCAAAAAAGGACCACCGGGGGTTTTCCGATGGAAACCTCTCCGATGCTTAAGTCAGAAAGCATATACAATGTTTCTGGTGAACAAAAGCATGGAATGCACAAAAAATGACATACCTTTCTCAGCCCTGGGTCAGAGGTATTTATTGTTTTCCTCAGTGGGGACCCCTTCCTGGATCTCGGAAATAAAGGCCGCAAATCAGGGGCCGTTAAGCAACAAATTCTGACATGTGGTTTCCCTTGTCCCCTCAGTGGAGGTCGGGATGCCTGGTCTACCCTGATCCTGCTCTCTCTTTCTATTCCAGGTCAGGACATCAAGCCTGACTTGGTGCAATTCTCTAAGGGTCATTTCGTAGGAAAATCCTACCAGGTCAGGATAATTCCTGAGCCGCGGTAATCTTATATCCAACATCTGCTCTGTCTCTAAGGAATCCAGGTCATACCTTACCAAGGACTGAGCCGGCCTGATTTCCTTTCTTTTTCCCAGGTTATCTCAAATCAGATCTACCCCAATTGAGGTTTGACCTATTTATGCTCCATCAACTCCTCCCCCTGAAATAGTTGGGGTAGAGTTGTAGAACTCAAGAACCCTTGGAATAAATGCGGTCCCCACATTTTTCTTGTTTCTCGTACTCACACGAATCCCTAGAAATCCTCCTGGCGACTAGGCCTAATTATTGGCATTAATGGTGTCGGCCCACGTTCCCAAACGGTTACCATACCCACATGTCTTTCCAAATACCGACAATTCAGCGGCGTGTGACCTACCCTAGGATGGTTGGCGTTCCAGCTCACCACCTAGGGTACTCTTCACCTGCCAGCATTAAATGCGGGGATCCCATCAAATCCCATTCAAGAAGGGAAGAAGAAGAAGCCATTTTAGAAAATTGAAGGAAAATGAATCATACATGCACGTATATAAAGAAAACAGAAGCACATGCCAAGGAATAAAAACTAATAGGGTTTCCGGAAAACCAGGAAACCCTAGAATTCTAAGAGTCATTATAGGACGAAAAAGTGCGTTATTATAAATTAAAAAGTCATACAGTGCAAATTCAGGAAAGAGACAAAAAACTGACCAGCCACACAGGCAAAATATCAGGTCTGATCAAGAAAGAGCATAAGAGGCCCTTAAAACCTAAGGCTCAGCGTCCAGCTCGGTCTCCAGATGCTCCACTGCATCTTCGGCCAAGGCGCCCGGAGAAGCCTCGCTAGGCAGCTCACCCAGACCTGTGAAGGTTGGGGAGGGATAAAATTTAGGAGCAGCCAAAGCAAGAGCCCGGTCTGGCTGAGACTGCTCAGGTATAGGGGAACGGAGTTTGGAAAGGACGTGCTTAGCGAACTCAGCTGCTCCGATAGTGTGCAGATGATCTTGCGCTAAAGTATACGTGAACGAGGTGGGCTCCAGAGAAGTTTTCAAGTGAAGAGCACGATTAAAAGGAACCCCTGGATTGCTTGAAGCCCACTTCGATTGCTCGTCCAGAGCAAAGTGATAAAAGCATAAATCCTCTAGGACAAGCAGCGAGTAGAGCTCTTTGGACCCCAGAAAGGCTGTGCGAGTCTCCTCTCGAGCAAGTTAGACCAACCTTAAGCCCTTCTCGGAGTTTAAGTACTCGGTCTCAAACCCTTCTCTGGATTTCACCAGAACCTTTTCAGCAAGGCTCCTAGCTTCTTCCAGGGCCTCATCCTTTGCCTCGGAGGGCGCAGTCTCCATCATCTTAGCTTGAGATTTCCTCACCTCGGCAAGCTCCGCTTTTGTCTTCTTGAGCTTATCCTTCAGCCCCTGCAGCTTTTCCCCTTGTTTCTTCAGATCAAACCCTCGCTCTCAGGCTATAGCCTTGAAGCGATCTGCTTTCATGACCAGCTCCTTGTTCTCCTTGATCACATCGAACTGGACCATAGATTTGGTAGCTCGAGTAGCCAAGAGAGCCTTCTTGGAGAGAGCCTGATCATGAGTAAAAGGGTTAATACCTAAACAAGTAATGTAAGATTAAAATAAAAGGAAGGAAAATTTACTCGTGCTTCGTCTTGGCACCAAGACTCCAGGAGCTCGCGATATGACATCTTCTCCAGGTCTGGCTGATCCACGGGTAGCATTTGTCGGTGCATGTATTGTACGGACACTTCTCCTGAGCAGTTGATGACTGAGTTAATGGGAGGAGGAGCGCTGCGAGTAATTGGAGCCATGTGGGTGATTGGAGAAGAGGCCATAAGAGCTCGACTGCCCTGAGCTACACGTGTCCTATTGGCCAAAGGAAGGACATCCTCTTATGATTCAGAGGAAGGTCTCCTAGCAGTTGTGGCGCGAGGTGGCAGTTACGAAGAGCTGGAGCCCCGTGCCTGGGAAGGAGCAGAACTTTGTATCGGGACGGATGGCGAAGGACCCACTTCTTGGGCGGTTGCTTCCAGGGCCTCCTCTATGGCGGCAGTAATCATCTGGTGCATCATCCCTTCTGATAAGAGGAAATGAGGAAAAGTTAAGACCTGCGAAGAATAAAATACAGAGAGACAGACCAAGATAAAAGAAAATATACCAATTTCTCGGGATAGAGGACCCGTTTCTAGTCGTTCATTGAAAAATTCAAAGACAAAGGGAAGGAGGAGTTCAGTGACATGGAGAGGATTCCCATTAAGGATGGAAATGGTTTTTTGCAAACAAGGAGACCTGTCTGCGGCGGATAAGTGTTGGTAGGAGGGTAGATTTTCGATGGGCTTAGGGTCAAAACCCCGGTCCCCGTTACAATAAAAAAAGAGAAACTTCTTCCTCCAGGCCTTATTGGAAGAAGGAATTTTATGTAAGAAGTGGACGCCAGGTCTGGCGGAGAGATAGAAGCAGCCCGGGTGAGACCTCTTCGGTTGGAAAAGCTAATAGAAGGTATGAGCTGTAGGATCCAGACCAGCATAACGCATGGCCAAATTATAACATACCATGATCCTGAATGAATTGGGGGTGAATTGGAAGATGGTGATTTTGTACATAGTGGCGATTTCTAACATTAGAGGGTTTACCGGAAGGCGCAAGCCCGCCTGAAACTGGTCAGCGTAGAAAGTCAACCAGCCAGCCGGCGCTTGACATGCCAGGATGCCCGTCGGAGGGCTGAGAGGATCGAACTGTTCAGGGAACTTATACTTATGGCGAAATTCCTCAATGGATCTGTCACTAAGGATGGAGGTGATCTTTTGATGATCTGGAATAGGTGGAGTGTATTCTAGTCCAGATGATGATGAAGTGTTCGTCGCCGCCTCTGGAGCGGCAGACGGCGAAGATGAAGAAACCGCCGCCGCCTCAGGAGCAGCAGACGGCGAGGATGAAGAAATCATCGTCGCCTCTGGAGCAGTAGACGGCGAAGATGAAGAAATCACCACCGCCTCTGGAACGACAGACGGCGAAGATGGAGAAATCACCGCCGCCTCTGAAGCAATAGACGGCGAGGATGAAGAAATTACCGCTGCCTCTGGAGAGGCGGACGGCGAGGAAGAGTCGGCTCTCACTGCCGGAGAAGGGGAAGTAGTCGGAGGAACATCGGGGAGAGGAACGGATGATGACATTATCAGAAATTAAAAGAGTAAAGACTAAAGAAGGTACCTGGTCTACGAGGGTCGCCGGAGAAACTGAACTGGGATAAATTGAATCGGAAAGTTTGCCGGAGTATTAGAGAGGAAAGAAGAAAACTTGAGAATTTTTGTAAAAGCGAGAATATAAAAGTGAGAGAGAGGGAGAGTCCAGCGGGAATAAAAGGCAAGGGGATAAATTCAAAAAACGAAAATCTAGGAAAAGAGGGATTTGATGGGATCCCCCCCATTTAATGCTTGCAGGTGAACAGTACCCTAGGTAGTGAGCTGGAACGCCAACCGTCCTAGGGTAGGTCACATGCCACTGACGTGTCAGTATTTGGAAAGACGTGTGGGTATGGTAACCATTTGGGAACAAGGGCCGACACCACTAATTCAAATGATTAGGCCTGGTCGCCAGGCGGATTTCTAAGGATTCGTGCGAATACAAAAATGTGGGACCGCATTTATTCCAAGGGTTCTAGAGTTCTACATCTCTACCCCAACTATTTCAGGGGGAGGAGTTGATGGGGAATAAATAGGCCAGACCCGGATTGGGGTAGATCAGATTTGAGATAACCTGGGAAAAAGAAAGGAAATCAGGCCGGCTCAGTCCTTGGCAAGGTATGACCTAGATTCCTTAGAGACAGAGCACATGTTGGAGATAGGATTACCGCAGCTTAGGAATTATCCTGACCTGGTAGGAGTTTCCTACGAAATGACCCTTAGAGAATTGCACAAAGGCATGCTTGATGTCCTGACCTGGAATTGAAAGAGAGAGCAGGATCAGGGCAGACTTGGCATCCTGACCTCCACTAAGGGGACAAGGGGGACCACCTGTCAGAATTTGTTGCTTAATGGCCTCTGATTCGCGGCCTTTATTTCTGAGATCCCGGAAGGGGTCCCCAATGAGGAAAACAATAAATACCTCTGACCCAGGGCTGAGAAAGGTATGTCATTTTTTGTGCATTCCATGCTTTTGTTCACCAGAAACATTCTATAAGCTTTCTGACTTAAGCATCGGAGAGGTTTCCACCGGAAAACCCCCGGTGGTCCTTCTGACGTGTTTGTGTGTGAAGGTCGGGAAAGGCGCAAGGTTCAGGCGTTGTCATATTTTTGGGTGAAACATTTTATTAAAAGTTAAATGCAGTCATTCATGATTTTATGAATAAAAAAAATAATTACTTAATAAAATCATACTTCTTTATTATCTTTCAATTTCTCAATTGAACAAATAGGCCATATCGAACAACACTACATCATCTTAAACATCCATTATATCATACACCCGATGACGTACCTACATATACTCAACCTTCTTTCTGATAAATGTTCATCATTATTCTACTAAATGTTCATCTTTCCTTGAAAAAAACAGAAAAAATGTTTTAGTTTAACCTTAATTTTTCTGAAAATAACTAAAGAAACTCTAAAATGTGGTCATATAATCAATTTTTAGAGAGTCGTCACTTTTATATTCTGATAAATGTTCATCACAATTTTAATAATGCCCTCGGGAGTATACACTTACACAACAAGCAATTTTTGCCAAATAATTACCATCCTAACTACAGCAAATCAATACAATTAAACCATCAAAATAACATATAAACAGAATGTAAATAACAAATGCAACAATAATCCAGATTTCTTAACCACATTCGTGTAAATCCAAATCAAAACACTCCAAAACCCACAATTCTTAACCACGGAGCTGATAATAAAAACATCACAACTATTTTGCATAATCCAAACTAATAAACCAAACTATAATTAAAATCAAAATCAATTTCATACCTGCCCCATCGGCACGTTCGGAGTAAGCCCCGAATGGGCCAATGACGGGATTTTTCCAGGCTCCACGCCTCTGAATGTACAGAGTCCACCCTCATGGAATAAATCTTAACACCATATATAAGCTCGCGCCCATCACCATAACATCTGGAAAATCCTTGTTTCGTTTAAACAATGAAGTTAATTCTGTTAAATTCCCAACATAAGGAGCCCAAATAAAATCCAAATTCATCCTGATATCTTGGACCACCATCGAATAAATTGGTTGTATTAAAAGACGCTTTGGCATAACTATATCTCACCGGAGAATTTTGGCTTTCCCTTCAGAAAACACACCACAACACAGCACATGAAACAATTTAATTTGACCTAATAAAAATGGCAAGCAATTACGCCGGAATTCTGAATGTCGTCTTGAACACGATGGGCCCAAACATGAATGTAATTGGGCTTCGAGTTTTTGGAGGTCTCCTTTGTATTATTTGCAGAGGTCCCTTTAGTGTTCTTGTTGTTTGTAACAATTGTGGTTGTACTTTTACTGCTGCTCTTTGGCTGAGGCCTCGGCGGTGGTTGAGCAGACGGAGAGGTGAATTAGGGTTAGTTGGAGTGAGGTGAATTTGTTGGAGTGACGTGAATTAGGTTAGGCAAAGAGTTCCTTTCTATCTGAATTAAAAAAAATCTTTTTATTTTTTAATTTATGACGTGGCGAATGTAGATCGTCGGATGAGACATGGATCAACAGTCCAAAATTTTTGCTTGATAAGGATGAGGAATAGTGACATGGCAGCTTACTATTCTACGGTGGTTCTACTGAAACCACCGTAAAATGCCATCTTATTCACGGTGGTTTTGACTTTAGCTATCCAAGTTCAAATATCCAAAGGTCACGTTTGAATGTTTTACTTTGTTATGTAGGTAACGAATCGAATATGACTTAGCATTCATTCATGACATTCATCAAAATCCATTACATTCAAATTACGAGGTAGGGATCACCGACTTTTCTATGTTAAATTTTATGTGCTCAAATTTATGTGTTATGTGTATCATGAAATTCTATGTTCACAAAATTTAATGTAGCCGTAGACCAAATGTGTCTGTGACCGGGGAAAAAGGGTCATCGGGTTTATCCCGGTGTGCTATAACCACGAATTAAAACCAGAGACCAAATGTGTCTGTGACAGGGGAAAAGGGTCATCGGGTATATCCCGACACGTTTATTGCTGTAGTCAACTGTCTTCTACGTTAAAATTATGAATTCTATGGTTAGTTGTGCTGTTTCTGAGTTATATAATTTTGCATGAGATATGTCGGTGTAACTACTGATCTAGTGTAAAGCTCACCCTATCATTAACAAATTTCAGGTTGAGGAGACCGAGCAACGAGTGACGTTGGAGGTGGATGATTCACTAAGTAGAATTTCAATAGTTTTAAATCTATGTCGAATTGACTTCTAGTTAGACATTTCTAGTTTGAATTATATTTAGTTCTATTTATCAATTGTCTGCGTTTTATTTCAAAAGGTTATATATCAAAGTAGCGCAGCGAAAGCATGGGCGGTAATTTATAAATAGTAATATCCTTATTTTTAGTTTGAAATGATATGTGATTACACTTTGGATATCTCTATTTATATCCTACTTTTGGTTTATTATTGGTTTTTGGAAAGGGGCTAAGAGTTTCATTTTAAAAAGGGGGGTCTAGCAGTTATGATTCCGAGGTGCTGAAAATTATTTTTAAACATCACTTTGCCGTATTTGGTGATGTGGTGTCATTTGATGCAACGTACAGAACTAATAGGTACATATTCATTTTTCTGAAATATTTAAATTTCATTATTTTCACAATTAATACATTAATGTCACAAATAATAGCTTGTGCACATTTATGTTTCAGTGTGTGCATATTTATATTTTAGTGCTTGCACATTTATGTTTCAATTCAGTGTGTGCACATTAATGTTTTTAGTATGTGAACATTTAGGTTTCAATCTGTGCACATTTATGTTTCAGTGTGTGCACATTAATGCATTAATTTGTACACATTAAACCTTGAATAAGAGTGTCATTTGACCCTTATTGTTTCTATTGTCCGTCGTTGCGGAGAAGAGGTCGTCGTGCCTGCCACCACTGCTTGTCATCGCTAAAATTCTAAGCAAACTATCACGGGCAGTTTCTGTGTAATTACCGCCGTGACCAGAGCTATCGAGACATCGTGCCTTATCTCGAGGATTGGCGAGTATATTTTCCAAAAGGTGGGCGATCAGTTCGCACTGATGGACGGGAGGTTATGCTGCATCGACCTCTAGATTTGAGAGTTATGCGAGTGGGCCGACAAGGATGACAGATGGAAGCCTCGACGCGAGTCATGGCGCAAGAGGTATGAGAAAAAGGCCGAAGCCATTGAGAAGTTGGGCCGCTGAATCAAGTGCCTGTGCCAGTCCATGGGCCGAGACATGTAGTGAGTCGGCCTACTTCCGGAAGCTACTGAGAAACCAGGCTCTTAGAGTCAAAGGCCGGTGCCCATGGGCCTAACCCATCCGGAGCCTGAAAGTTCTAGAAACTGAGCCATCCGGTCTGACCGAGGTCAAAGCCCAGCGGAGGCGTCCCTATATAGATGTTTCCTTGTATATTATTTTCCTTATTTATTAGGTCGGTTTAGGATACTAAGCGCGGCTTTTCCGCTCATGTTTGTGGGCCGAGTTTTAAGGTTTTTATGTATCATAGTTCAATTAGGTAAGTAAGTAGCTTGGAGGAGGGGAAACCCTAACCCCTGCGTAGTAGTGTTAGTATAAATAGGCCTTTTATCTTACTATATTATTATCAATGAGTTTATATAATTTTTATTCTCCAACGTGCTCTTCTTCATTCTAACTCTTTTCCTTCTTATTTTCATATTGTATTTCCATCACGTAAGCTTGTCGAGATGCTACGAGTCTCTTCTGATCGAAGCAAGTCGGCCAGCTCCAGCCGCACATGCTACTTCTTCTTCCATGTCCCGAGTCAAGGGGCAGACCCGTGACAGGTGGTATCGGATCCACCACCATGACGACCAATCTGATAAATCCACGAATAATCAATAGAAGTGTTAGAAGACAAGACGAAAGGTGAGGTGAGACTCATTCTGGGAGACGAAGGTGGGAGATCCATGCCGACACAACATTTATCGTGGTATGACTAAACCATGTCCGAGGAAACGAAGCTGTGGGATTAGGCGGAAGAATCAAAGAATGTATCGTGACGTCAACATTCTTGGCATAGAATCCACCGCCATTATTTTTTATGGCGGTTCTTAAACTGCCTTAAAGAGCATCACTTTCTACGGRGGTTCAAGACCCAGAACCGCCGTAAAAAGTTGTTTCTGCAGTAGTGCCTCCTTTAGATCATTACCTAAGTTGGTTGGTCCAATAAGTGGTACTGGAGCAGTTGAATTGAATCAGTCAATCATTTTAATCAGAAAGTAAGGCAAATTGTTAGGTACACCCAAGTGAGAAGAACATCTTCATTGTGATGAATGTTCATATTCATCAGTTTTTTTTTATATTTATTGTGATGAATCTTCATCTTTATTGTGATAAATGAACATACATGTACCAGACATAAAAACATTCAGATTCATTGCGATAAATATGTTCATAGTTGTTATGATAAATAGTCATCTCCATCGTAATAAAAGTTCATCTCGATTATGATAAATATCAATCTCCATTCTCATAAATGTAAATATATTTTAATCATCTCCAATCTGATAAATATCAATCTCAGTGAGATAGATATACTATTTCATAATACCAATGAACGCATAACAAAGATACGGTAAATATAGTTAATAAAGGCTGAGAAAGTAGTTCAGTTATACGAGCCGAGTCAAGCCCTATCACCCAAAGTCCAAACTTGGCTCGAGCTAGGCTCGAGCTCGTTAGCTTTAACAGTTTAGAAGTAGAGCTCAAATTGACTCGTAAGTTGTAAATTGCAGATCGAGCTCAAAAGCTATTTAACTAAACATGCTTCCAATAGTTCAAAAAATACTCAAGACATATAATTATGCTTATATATCTTTCTAAAACAATAAGCTGACAAAATGAATATTGTGCTAAAATTAATATGTGCCATAAGATATTTAAAAATTACTCCTCTAACCATTCCCATTTGAAGAATGAGTACAACAATGTAGAGATAGCCAATAAACCTGTGTAAATTCTCATAACAAATAAAATCATGGCAATATGAAATTGTCAACAAAACTCATTTGACAATTTAACAATAAAACATGTGCACTTCTCACACCAAGTTTGATGTGACATTGCCAAAACCCATACCAATTTGACAATGTCAATAAAACTCATTTAAAAACCAAATAAAAAAAGCACCAAATCACCACAAAATATTCATGCATTTCAAAAATAAATCCTACAGTTCTTACCCCATGATGACAAGATAAAAGACAACAACTCAAATCAAAGTTTCATCAAAAAATAATAATAAAAGATTGACATTAATTCCATCCTCCAGTCCCCATGAGTTTCACAAATAAATTCTACAAATCAAAGTCCAAAATAAAAAAAGACAACAAGTAAAGTCCAAATTACATAAAAAAAAAATATATTGACAATAATTCCAGACTTCAATCACCAAATAGCAACAATTTTAAGTACCACTCATTCTTTAGGAAACTCAACTTCATGATATGAATATAGTTTTAATCAACATTTCATGATTCTACAAAATAAAAACAAGAAAGTCATTATATATTCAATAAAAGTATGATAAATAGAACTTGCAAATAAATTTAAACAACCAACTATATACCAGAGTACTTAAAGTTTTATTACATTTACATGGGCTTAGTTTTTAAGCCATAAAGACTTCAGGTTCGATAATTGCCATAAAGTAGCAGTTGCATTGTCGTCGATCTTTAGTAATTCTTCCATCAACACTAAAGGTAGGTTTAGAGGCCACAGTTGTAACTAAAACATAAATAATATCACAAACCATCCTTGAAGATATTGGAAACTTCAACCTTTCCCCTTTCCACCAATACAAAACATCATGATTGGCTAAGGATCACAAACATACATAATTTCTTCTAAATACAAAGACTTCAGGTTCAATAATTGCCATAAAGTAGCAGTTGCATTGTCTTCGGTCTTCAGTAATTCTTCCATCAACACTAAAGGTAGGTTTAGAGGCCAC